>JALBYZ010000022.1:0-96011 GCA_038050575.1 Globisporangium mamillatum | reverse complement strand
TTAATTTAAATCATTTCATTATGGTTTACCTTCAATACAGTATAGTATTATTTTTTCGAGGTAATTGTTTGTGACCCGTTCCTTCGCTGCGCGTACTCCTGTATACAGGTTTACCAGCAACTACATAATGTACTGACAGTACTGAGATGAGAGAAAGAGCTGGATAAGATAAAATGTGCTTTGGGAAATTTGTAAATTTGTAAGTTTATGGCTCCTATTTGAAAGACTTCTGCATGACGCCTTCACGTTCCTGCTGGAGGAGATTGATCACGAGGACCTCGCGCGCTCGCTTACGATCGAGGCCGCGCGTGACGCTCCCCCGGTAAATTCATCAGAATATAAAATGAATTCAACGACAAACTACGTGCTCGGTGCTTCAGCGCCTCAGCGTGGCGCTTTCGACACGTGCTCATTGATGTACAATCCCGCGGAGCACGATCGCGGCGGCCGAATTCTCCGCTTCCCTGGTCCAGGGAACGGATCGCTCCATCAGCTTCTTCAACTTCTCGACAGCGCGCATAGGACGATCGATGTTTGCGTGCTTTCGTTCACCAACGACGTAGTAAGTGGGTGTATATGGTTCGTATGAGGATACTAGATTTGCTCCGTGTCGGAATCGGCATGAACGAGGTTTCATTCGCGGCTCACGTGCTGCGACGCTCCAGCACTTCGACGGCATTTTGTGGTGCGTGAGTGGAAATTGCATTACGGGTATGTGAATCGCTGGAGACGATCGTCTCACGCCATAGACGATCTGGCAAGCAAAGGCGCGTTCTCATAGCCCGAGCACCGCGTCTGAGACTGGTAGCGCCATTCATTTCCGCCGCCATTCATGCACATTGAGCTCATTCTCGTGAGGTAAAACAACAAGAGCGAGGAGAATGCGTCAAAGAGCGTGCAGGCAGGTGCCAGTTTGGTTTGCCTGGTGGTGTGATGATCGATGATCTGATGAACGCCATTGCGTTCAGTCAAGATGGTGACTGTACTGTACCCATCCATTTGTGAATGAACCATCGACCAAATCTCGGATTGATCGCATCATTGAGCCCCGCATTATCAACTTCTCTCTGTTCGTCATACATAATAAACTCAGGAGAAGCCAAATGGCGACACCAGAGAGAGAGAAAGAGAGAAAGAGCTAATCATCCTTCCGAGTAGCTCATCGAGATCACTAGTGCCGCATGCTGCCACTTTCCTCTCGCTCGGCAGGCTGTCGCAGTCGCCAGTCAGCCCTGCTTGCTGCCGACGCTTTATCGCGGTATGCATGAATCTCAGCACGGGATGGGCATGGTACATACTCAACGCAACACTTGCATGGCAAGTTACTTCGTCCACTCTGCTCAGCCCAGCCCGTGCGTACGTGCGCGACAAGCAAGAGGATCCAGGTCCAGAATCATGTGCCGTTTTCTATGTGCACGTGTTCCTTCGGTGGGGCGATATGAACTCTTCGCGATGTGAGCTCTCGCGCGCATGTCGATACAATGCATAGAAGTACCAAGGCTGAGATCATATACCCGATGGGTCCTCTCTCGACTCTTCGGTTCAGTTGAACGTGATGAGACGAGGTGTCGCGGATTGAAGTTCACGGATTGGATCGGAGCCACACGACTGTCTTCAAGATGACGAACTGAAAACTTCATCTGATCCCAGAAAGTCGACATCATGCGTGCGTTAGAATGCGCTGGCGCAATACAAAAGTATATTTTCTATTTGGGGCATTTTAGTAGACATTTATTTTTCTGACACTGGCCGCAGTGTCGATAAGGATTGCATACACGGTTAACAATGTACACAAGCAGCACTACAGCGTTTGTGTGGTGTCACAATGCACCCCGCTGGAACACATTGTTTCGTATTTTTCGCTTGAGGTCGGGTTTGAAAGAATGCGTCCCACCAGGATCTGGAACAAAAAGAGTCACTAGGGGGTATTATGAGGTAAACTATTTAAAATCCGAAACTTCAGCACACGCTGGAAATTTACTAGTACATTTTCGCTATCTGGAGGTTTGCACCCGCTGAGTTGCTCTTCGTAACCTACATTATAAATTCCACTGGTCGCAACTTTTTCCGCTACCGCAACTTCTTTTATCGGATACATAACATCCCCCGAAATATATGTTGTGCATCGACCCCGGCTTCGCATACTCGCGTAACGAATGTTTGGAATGTTTTTGTAATGAAAGTGATATATTATCCGCATCTGGGGTAGAACGGCTACAAAATGATGTCGATTCTTGTAAGCCATTTTCCGCGTCCTTTTTTTCGCAAATTGTAGGTAGCGACGAGACAGTGACGACAGGGCTCAATTTCGCTCTTTCATTAATAATGAACTTTTTGCTTCGAACAATTCGTGAAAAACCAATGGATGTTGTGATCCTCAAAGATTGCCTATCGCCGACAGCGACTGCCCAGCAGGAAGAAGGCGGCTAATGAGCGCGCACGTTGTGGTTGTGTTCACATCCTACGTAATACACTCGAAACGCTCGCGGACGCGCGTGTATTCATGTTCCTCGTTCGTTTCACTCGTTTGCTCCGATCGGCCGATTTTATTATTATCTCGCTTGCTCACTTCTAATTGGCTGATATATTCCTCCACATAATTCTGATTGGCTAGAATGGGAGAAAAGATCGTTCTGTCGTGCGAAAGTGGAAAAAAAAGTGTGTTTATGCAGTAGTTGGCGGCCCTGTTGTACGTACGGTACTCACTGTACCGACCCACCTTTTGTGTTTGTATGGAGCTTTCTGTGTTTTTCGTGTTTCGGCCGCTCAGCAGTTCACTCCCACTCGCGCATTTGCTCCGTCCTACGCGAGCGTCTCTCACATCCATCTGTCTGCTGAGCTCCAGGAACAAGCTCACGCAGCCGAACATGACGACGACGATCAGCGTGCACTCGTCCGTCTGGCAGCAGCGCTCCAGCCCCAGCGGTGGCAGCCTCGGCGCGCGGCGCGCCCCTCCGTCGGCGTCACATCAATCACCGTTTCCCTCGTCGCCCTCGCCAAGTGAGTCCTTCAGCTCGTCTGCGTCCGACACTCAGAACGAGCAAGAACAGCAAGCGGGCGACGGCGTCATGATGGTCAAGAAGAAGACGAATAGCGACCGCGGGAAGGAGTTCCGCGCCAAGCGCAAGAAGTACGAGGCCGCGCTCTCGGGCGTCGTGGACGCGCTGCGCCGCGAGGTGGACGACCTGCACTTCCTCTACGACGTGCGCAAGGAGAAGGCATTCAAGACCCGCAACAGCGTATCGGGCTCGCTCGCGCTGCTCTGTCGGCAGTACTTTGCATTCTTCCAGGCCGGTATCCCGAATGTCGTGACCAGTGGCCGCAAGCGACTCCCGATGGGTCACGAAGACCCCAGTGCATTTGAAGAGCGCCAGGTCGCGTTCTTGCACCACGCGATGCACCCAGACATGCGCATGGGAGACCAGATCGGCATCGAGGCGATCCACGACCAGTGGAAGCGGTACACATCCTACCACGCGAAGCTGCGCGTCGACGTCCTCAACGTGGAGGTCTCTGGCCCCGAGGAGAACCCCATCGTGATCGTGACGTCGAACTTGCACGTGCGACTCTCGCGCGACACTTTTATTAACGTGTTCCCGCACGTCGCAGACAACGAAGAGCTCATCCAGCGACTGATCGGCAAGGACGTGACCTACCGGGGCGTGAACCAGTACGAGTTCAGCGAGAATGGGCAGATCCTGATCTACGACTCGAACGTGGACTTTGTCGGTGCGTTTATGCAAGCTGGTGCGAGCTTTGAGGACATTGCGCTGCTGATGAACCAGGCGTTGATCGCCCACCGCGCGATGCTAGGTGAAGAAGACAGTTCGAAGGTCTACAGCAACCCTAGCAGTCCGGACGATGGATATGGAAGGACGGAGGCCGAGGAGCAGGAACACGCCCAACCAGAACGGCGGTTCCCGCCGCGCCGCGTGTTTGAGATCCTTTCGGAAGAGGACGACGACGAAGAAGAAGTGTACGGCAACAACCAACAAACACAGCAGATGCCTGACGCCTATGAGCCTCTTGAAGAATATGCCAGCAAAGAAGAAGCCAAGCGGCAACCAACAAAGCAGAGCGAGAGGAAGGCATCCCCCGAGCAGGAGCAGGAGCATGGGGAAGACCACGAGGTCTCTCAGCATCAGCCAACGAGTCGCTTGGATATCAACTTTCTGCTCAGTTGAAATGAGAGAAAGAGAGAAGGAGAGAGAAGGGGGGAGAAGGAAGTTTAAGAAAGGGCATATATTTTTATAAATATTTTGATGAAAAATGAATAAATGGAAAAAGGACAACGTCCACTATGACATCTAGTGCTCGCCGCAGGACTACCTCCCGTGCATGCTGCGCATGATGAAGGCGGTCGAAGCGCACGGCACGAGCGTCAAGAACGCATGCCCACTGCGCAGCAACGTCGTGCCCAAACACGTCCGCATAGACACGACCTCGCTCGTGAAGCAAAGCTTCACGAAGGAACATGGCAAGCAAACCGACTACGTGGCGAAGGGCAACCTCCGCAAGTGCGAACAGGGCGAGTGCGGGACGTTCCGGAAATGCGAGAACCCTCAACCGTACAGGAGCGGCAGCATCTTGCGTCGCGGGCTGGTCAGGTGTACGACTTGTTCCAGGTTGTGGAACCGAGATACGAACGCCGCGTCGAACATCTGGAAGGCGGCGACGAGCGCGATCCGATGTAAGGGTCGCCCTGCGTACCTTCAAAGCGGCGTCTCAGTGGGGCTTTGTCGGTTGCCACACCCATGATTGACAATAGGTTGTCAATCCGACAAAAGTAAACTGCTTTTCATTTACTTTATCAATCAGCACGCTGGTGCCGCTGCTTTCTATTCAAAACACTCAAAACACTCATCTACACAAACTCACGAAATCGACTTCGAGAAACTCTTCAAGATATAATTACTGACAAAAAACAATCCATCTGGGCTTTACCATTGCAGGGCGAATCCGATAACAGCAATGACGCCTGCGGTGACAGCCGACAGGGATGCCGACGTAGCGGCGCTCTTCGTGGTCGCTGGCGTCGCGGTCGTGGGCTTTGGCGTGGTGGTTGTGGTGGACTTGGCGATCAACGACGAGCTCGAGCCGTCCAGCAGCGGCGCCTTGACCTTGGCGTTGTCCTCGTCCGGGATCTCGATGTTGTTCGAGCCCGAGTCCGACTCGGTCTGGTTGCCCGTCTGGCCCGTGAGCAGGTCGGTGATGAGCGCGCCGAAGCCCTTGGTAGTGTCCTGGATCACGAGGTCACACTGGATCTGCTGGTTCGCGCGCTCGTTGATCTGGTTGAGGTAGTCGACGCACGTGCGCGACGTCATGACGGCCTGCGCCTGCTTCTCCGTGGG
Organism: Globisporangium mamillatum; assembly: GCA_038050575.1. Taxonomy (NCBI): domain Eukaryota; phylum Oomycota; class Peronosporomycetes; order Pythiales; family Pythiaceae; genus Globisporangium; species Globisporangium mamillatum. The sequence continues at coordinate 90,660 of JALBYZ010000022.1, read as the reverse complement.
GAACTCACTGATTGCCCAGATGTCCACACCGCTCTCGGCCGCGCACTTCTTGAGCCCCTCGGTCGCGTTCGGGAACAGCTTGCTCTGGATCGCGCCAAAGTCGCAGTTCGCGGCGTCGGTCGTGGCGGTCGCCAACGCGGCGGCGACACTGAGCAAAGCGACGGTCATGCACGAGGTCTTCATGGTTGGTATGGTGGTGATCGTGAAGAACGCGGTGGCTTGCGGGTCTCGGAGCAAATTGGTGAATGAGAGGATCGTCGTCCGCCAGCCAGCACGCCTGAAGGGCGGCGGCCATTATGAGCACCGCCTATAGAAGGAAGGGCACTCGCCTCTACCAATTCAACCGGCTTTGGCATCAGTTTCCCATTGGGTGGAGATATTCAGTCTAGCCGTCTGGTACGCTGTGGTCGCCAGATGGAACGAAAGGATCCCGAAAAGACGCCGCAGCGAACGAAAATCAGGAAAAAAAGAGTCGGAGTTCAGCACAAGCTTGTCTTCATTTTAAGCCAATAAACATGCCTCACCTCAACACATAGAAGATGTGATTGGCTGGAAATACGGAGAACTGGACGCTTCAACCGTTCTGGTTGGGTGCGGTGAGAGGGAAACCACCTATGTCCCGATTCTACAAAGGCAGCAGCAGTGCCAGCCGCCCTTGACTTGGCTTTTGTAAGGAAAGCGCCGCCGCGTGGAGAGAATATATGGAGGCTTTCAACCAGCTTGCATCGCAGAAGCGCTCAGGTCATCCACTCCCAAGCCCCAATGCATAATAGCCATGATGATCAGCAGCCTGCAAGGAGGAGGGTCATCGTCACTGTCCAAGTCCTCTACGGACTGCAACCATCAGTACATTCGCCATTCTCAAACACGGACATGTCTGAGATGGAAGTGATCGAGCGGCTCTTCTATCATTTTATATGCAAGCACGAACACCCATGGAAAAGCCTTTAAGGCGTTGTGAACGTTTTTACGTTTCTCTCTCGCAAAAGCGCGCATGTGTGTCTGTCTATAGAAAACGAATGAATCCGCATTCTAAAATCGCATATGAACACAACTACGTTTCTATTCTATGGATGTAATTCTACCATGCTGTCGACGCGCCAGAACTGATAGCGATATATCGTGCATCACGTGTTTGTGTCGTGCTGTTATGTTGACGAGAGCGTTGTCTTATTAATCAAAATGCAACGAAGGATTCGCTTTGCATGGCCAACATGATGCACCATTCCTTTTCTATCTTTCAGTGGTGTTGCTGCTGCATGGATACATTTCTGACTCCTATTTGTGAACCACCATAGGCGTTCAGAAGTCTGTCAAATAAGACATAGACGCAAGCATACTTTCCACCATTATATTGCTGTTGATGTAATTCACAAAATTCAACGCCGTTGTCGTATGTATTTTCTCGCCTTAGCTAGCGGAGGGCGTATACAACAAATATCACCTCTTTGATGCATTCATCAATCTTCAGGAGCAAACAGCAGAAGAGGAGAGCGATCGTGATACTTACTCTCACACACAAAACTGCTCCGACTTAGTCCTTGCACTCCTTGCCCTTCGTGCCGTCGCTCGGGATGTACCAGCAGTGCTTGGACGCGACGCCGCCGATCTTGCCATTCTTGAGGCCGTCATCCTTGGTCGTGAGCTGCCAGTTGCTATCGAACGTGAGGAAGCGCACCTTCATCCAGTTCTTGGACGCCGAGAGCTCAAAGAAGCCGTACGTGTTGCCGTCCAGGATGCCGTCGCTCAGACCGCCCGCAGTCCACACGTTGCTGATCCAGCTCGACGCGTACGCTGGGATGCCCGACGCAGCTTCACTCTGGATACCACCACCGGCACCGTTTTCAATAAAGTGCATGTTGAAGTTGGCAAAGTCGTGCTTCTCGCCGTGGGTGTGGCCGTTGATCCAGAGTTGGATGCCGTCAATGTCCTTCAGGGTCTTCACCCACTTGGCCGCGCTCGTCTCGCCGTAGTGGTTGTATGGGCTGTAGTGGGAGTTCACGACCTTCCACGTCGCAGTGGACTTCTTCACGGCCTCGGCGAGCTTGGTCTTGGCTTCGTCACCCCAGTCGTTGAATTGCTTCATGCACGTGTCGTACATGCCAGTGTCACCGCCGCAGCAGAACTTGTGGCCACGAGTGACCTGCTTGCAAATCTTGTCGTCGTCTCCCTCCGAGTAGCCGTAGCACTGGCAGCAGATCTGGTCCGCGCCGTGGCTCTCAGCGTCGTTCGTGTCCAAGTTGAAAATGTCGATGCTCACGTCGCCCTCCTTGATCGTGTGCACGTAGAAGTGGTCGGTCAGTTTCCAGCGGTCGTTGTTTGGACTCTTGTAGCCAGCTTGGAGAGTGAACTTGGTCTTCAGCGCGGAAAGCAGCTCGCTGGCGCTGCCACACTGGGCCTGGTCCGTGCCGTCCGAGCACACGTAGCTGCCACCACCGTAGTCGTGGTTGCCCATGACGTTCACCCAAGGCACGTCGATCAGGGATTTGGCGTCGTACTTGCTCTCGAACGTGGCCTCGAAGCGGTACGCCTGGTCCGTGTCACCCATGATACCGGTCCAGTAGAAGTTGTCACCGTGGCCCAGCACTACTTGTGGCTTCTGCTTCTCCGCCGCCATGCCCATCAGCATGGCGACACCAGCCTCGGCGTGGCGATCGAACGAGTTGAACGCATAGTCCTTGCGGCGCGTGCAGCACGAACCGTTCTTCGAGTACGTGGTGGCGCCCCAATCGCCGAGCGCGAACGCCGAGAGCTTGTACGACTCGGAGGTCGGGTCTGTGGTCACCTTGGAGACGGTCGAAGACGCGCTCGAGTCGCTGGTGTTGGAGAAGTTGAGGTCCGAGGTGCCACTCGTGCCGCTGCTGGACGAGCCCTTGGACGTCGAGTTGGACGCGCTCGTGCCGTTCGTGCCGTTCGTGCCGGACGAGTTGGTGACGTCGGTCGACTTCTTGGTCACGAAGTAGCCGATGCTGGCGCCGATGACCGCGAGCACCACGACCGCGAAGATGATCACCGATTTCTTCGCCATCGTTGCTCTGCTGCTTTCCTGCTCAACGCTGCGTGTCTACAAATAAGAGATGTACCGTGGAGTTCAGCCGGTAGAGGAGAGACTGGGGCTGACTCGGGTGTGGTGGGTTCTTTCCTGACTGCTGCGCACGCGGAAGACTGGGAAATGAAATGGAAACCTGGCAGCCGGCTGGCTGGCAGCACCAGGTTGCCAAGAAGGTCAGGTGTGGTTCGGTCGGTTCTGCTTCCTTGAATCCCCCTCTCTTGAGAGAAAGAAGAGAGAGAGGAAGCCACTCGCTCATACATTCGCCCAGTCATTTCACGTCCCACACGGCTGTCGTCTGCGGTCAGTTCTCTATTGCAGCAACCACGCAATGCGCGCCAGAGCAGCGACAACTGACAACTGGCTTCATTGACGAGGGATTAACAAAGTAGGTGAGGTTCAGATATTTGACTCCAACCCTTTATAAACCGGGTACATCGCTATTTGTTTATACGTATTCGTGGGCTTTGTTAGCTGTACAGAATGGTGCAGAGTCTTCTTAAATCGAGTGCATCGCGTGTTTCGGATCGGCATCTGTTATGGAGGGTGGGAATGGTCTTCGTGTCTTGGGACCACCTGTCGTTAATCAGAGCGTCAGATCGCGAATGCAACCTGGATAGTCTTCCAAGGCACAATCAGACGACGATCTGCCGCCTCGTATTTATTCGAGCTTTCAGTATAATTACCAAATCCCAAAAAGTGTGTCCCACAACAATAATCTTGGCAGTTTCATAGTTTGTTGAAGTCACTTACCACGATTCTGAATTGTTTTCAAGGGGGGATGAGCAAGCATTTTTTTTCCTGTCTCTCCAGAAAGTGCTTATTTCACCCACAAATTGCTTTTTTACATACATGTGGACCACACTACGAAGTGTGTTTTTACAGACCCAACTCCTGTAAAAAGAGAACCTCTTATCTTTTTTACGTTTTGGGGGCTCTCTGGAAGTGACTTTTTACGGACGCTTTCTGTGGCCCCCAACTGAAAGAGCTCTCTCTGCTCTGCTCGGCAACAAGCAACACCAGGAAGCGAGAAAGCAGAGCACCGACTGACTGACTGACTAATCATCATGGGCGTCACCGGAGTTGTCGTGGGCTCCATCATGGGCTTGACCACTAAGCTGGGCAGCAACGTGCTCCAGAAAGTGCCGTACATGCGCCGTACGTCCATCATGTGTCTCTTGTCGCCTGGAATGTGTCGTGTAAAGGGCTAATTGTTGTGCTTGGTTGTGGCTTTCGCAGACCCATGGGAGCACGTGCTGCTCATCGGCGCCGGAGCGTACGCGGGTAACTACTTCCAGAACAAATACCACCAGGACCTGAAGGAAGTCGAGGAGCTGCGCCAGTACCTGGAGCGTCGACCAGGCAACAGCGCCGAAAGCAACTAAATTGTGCGAGCCTGAGAGAGAAAAAGTATGCCCAAGCTGCGCAGTGATGGAGGAGATCAACCAGCATGGAGGCGATAATACAGCAAGCAAAACAAACAAAAAGGAATCAATATAGTGTCGAACGAAAGCAGGCGTGTTGTGGCGAAAAGAGGCTCGAGTCGTGTCGCTAGGGTACGTGTGCTCATCCTATTGATGGGAAGATCGAAAAGGAGGGAAGGCGGCCTGCCTGATGCCTGATGCCTGATGCCAAGCGGTAGGTCCACCCATCGACGCTAACGAGCTACCAGTAGGTAGTGCATTTGTTTTTTTCAGCCACGTGAAGTACTCTCTTTCAATCCGGGCGCTTGATCCAACCGACCAAATGCAGCAGTAGCACATGGCTTCACTTCACTCTCCTTGTCGCCATGCCCTTTCTTCATGAGTGAAGCCGAGTTTCCATGCAAAAAGCATCTGCTTCATCTTCAAAAGCCAATAGATCCGCTCGCTTGCTTTCGTTTTCTATTAAACAGGACCCATTGACTGCGTACCTTTCATACATCCGCAAGGCGCCTCGTGAGCGGATCCCGAAAGGACGCGATCCAAAAAAGACACCTTGTTGCTGTTTGAATTCGCCCGAACTCATTCATTCATAGCGCTTTTGGCACTCACTCGACAAAGACCAGGGTCATCATCACAAGCACGCACACAGACAGACACGTACGCACACCATGGAGCTCGCGTACCTGTACACCAAGCCGCGCAGCACGTTCGGGCGGCACTGCGACTTCCGCAACGTGGACGCCAAGGTGCTCGAGACGATCCCGACGACCGACGCGCTTGAGAGCGACTACGTCAAGCGGCGGCCGATGATCACACGACTGGACACGACGCCCGACATGTCCGAGCATGAGGTCAACACCGAGCGGCTGATCACCAAGAACTCGAGCATGCGCCATGTCGAGGGCGGCTGGCCCAAGGACGTGGATCCGGCCGAGCAATCGGACGTCCAGCGGTTCCGCAAGAAGGCCGAGAAGGACGACGACTACAAGCAGTCAGTCAAGTCCCTCGGCCCGATCGTCGACCGCGCGCTCAAGCAGAACAACACAATCAACATCTACCAGGATTACTTTGAGCACATGGGTGAGGCTGCAACCACGGAGCAGCCGAGCGCCAAGGGGCTCGCGGTCTTCCGCGACCCGGAGCCCGTCAAGCGTACGATCAGTAAGATCGACTGGCACCCCGAGTCCCCACAGAAAATGGCGGCGTGCTACTGCATCCTCAACTTCCAGGACCCCAAGTTCTCGAGCGCACGCATGCCGGCCAACTCGTACATCTGGGACGTGATGAACCCCAACACGCCCGAGACGACGCTCAAGCCGGCCTCGCCGCTCGTGTGCATGCGGTACAACCCAAAATCCGTCGATCAGCTCGTCGCGGGCTCCTACAACGGGCTCATTTCGTTCTTTGACGTGCGCAAGTCCGGGTCGACACCGGCCGAGACGTCCATCATCGAGCACTCGCACCATGACCCGGTCTACGACGTGTTCTGGATCTCGTCCAAGACCGGTAACCAGTGTTGCTCCGTGTCCACAGACGGCTGGATGCTCTGGTGGGACATTCGCCACTTGGCGCAGCCGACGCACAAGATCCTGCTCAACGACAAGGACGGCATGTCCTTTGGTGGCTCGTCGCTCGAGTACAACACCGAGGCTGGCCCCACAAAGTACTTGGTCGGCACCGAGCAGGGTTGCGTGCTCAGCATCAATCTGCGCAACGCCAAGCAGAACAACGGCATCACGGTATATGACACGGGCTCGGGCAAGCACCACGGCCCGATCTACAGCATCCAGCGCAACCCGACGCACAACAAGTTCTTTATGACGATCGGCGACTGGACCGCGCGGCTCTGGTGCGAAGACCTCAAGACACCGATCATGAGCACCGCGTACCACGACTCGTACGTGACCGCGGGATGCTGGTCGCCCACGCGCGCGGGCGTGTTCTTCGTCACGCGCATGGACGGCGTCGTGGACATCTGGGACTTCTTCTATCGCCAGAACGAAGTGGCGTACTCACACAAAGTCGGGGACGTCGCGCTCTCGGCGATCAGCGTGCAGGGTAACGCGTCATCCGGGGGAAAGCTGTTCGCGGTCGGCGACTGCAACGGCATGATCTCGCTCATGGAACTCTCGGACGGGCTCGCAACGCTGCAGCCGAACGAGAAGGCGGCGATCAACGGCATGTTTGAGCGCGAGACGAAACGCGAAAAGAACCTCGAGGCCAAGGAGAAGGAGATGAAACGCAAGAAGGCCACGATGGAGGAAGGCAAGAGCGAGGAGCACAACGGTAGCCTCAAGGACGACAAAATGGAGGAGCTGCTGCGCACGGTCGACGCCAACTTCCTCGGCATGATCAAGGAGGCCGAGGACTCGGAGAACAAGAACATGGAACACAAGGGGGATGCGCTGGGAGGTGGACGCCAGGGCGACGAAGAGAGTCAGCTTTAATCATTGCTGCATGTCGCTTGTATTATGCATAAGCTCTTTCGGTTGTCGTGATCTTAACTTGAAGTTGGAAGTGCGTAACTGTACGATCCATCGATCGAACAGAAAATTCATGTTGCGGTTGCCTGTCCGTTTGTTGTCCGTCGTCGTCGCCGTGTCTTGCTAGAATGGACACTGGCTCTCAATCGCGAGCGTTTCGTTGGTCACTGGATGCTTGATCTCGATCTTCGCTGCGTGCAGACATAATCGTGGGGATTTGTCTTGCACGAGCTCGCGCGAGTAGAGCGAGTCGCCGAGGATGGGATGTCCCAGGTGCTGCATGTGCACGCGGAGCTGGTGGGTCTTGCCCGTGATCGGCTTGAGCTCCACGAGTGTCGCCGCAGCTGCTTCGTCGGATGACAATATGGCGGCCCGCTTGACAACTTTCCACTCCGTCCTGGTCCAGCGCGAGCTCGTCTCGTCGTACTCTCCAGGCTCATGCACGATCTGCACGAGTCTCTCGGTCGGGTGCGGACCCATTGCGAGCTCGATCTTTCCTGAATCGCCTTCGACGTGGCCGAACACTCTGGCGAAATACGATTTCTGCACCACTCGCGCTCGGAACTGAGCGTTCAGGTGCTGCGCAGCGGTTCGCGTCAACGCGATCACCAGGATCCCAGAGGTCTCAAAGTCTAGGCGGTGCACCATTCGCGCCTCCGGGTACAGTCGCTGGATGCGACGCTGGATGGAGACCTCGAGCGCATCATTGCCGTCCACGCTGAGGACATTCGCTGGCTTGTCGATAATTGCGATCGCATCGTCCCGGTAAAGAAACACCAGCTCTAGCTGACTGTCACACTCGTTTACCAGCAGTTCCGATCGGCCGCTGCTCTCGGCCAGCTGAGCGAACTCTCGTGTGTGGATCAGGATGCGGTCGCGATGCAGTCCATGGCTCTCTATCGCGTCTGCGTCGGGTAGAGACGCACCAAGGATATGCTGATATTTGCTGCCGCCGCCGTTGGCCTCTGCACTGATTTCTTGCTGCATCGCCCCAACCAGCGCGGCCGCAAATGAGTCACTCGATGCAAGCTTTCTCTCATCCCCAGTCGCACTGTCTGCATGTGGCTTCACGTACTTGTAGAAAAGCTTAATCGCGAGATCGGAGCTGTACATACCAGAGCGTACGCGTGCCTCGGGCTTGAGCTTGAGCAGCGCCGCGGAACCACTCTTCTTGGTTTTGTTCTTCTCTGAAGTCCCCAAAAGGAGCGCTTGAAGCTCGACTTCGTCTGGCAGACACAGCAGCGCTAGCGCACGGACCGCAGTGACCGTAAGCGCGCGTAGCTCTGTTGTGACGAGGTCAATCGAGAGCGGTCGCTGTTGTGCGGCTTGGCCAGCAGTCGGCGTCACGTCCGCGGACGAGCGCTTGCGCTTCTTGGTCGGCGTCGCCGTCATTTTGGTTGCTTTGAATTGGCAAATTGTGGTGGCTCGTTGTTTCGCTGTCGTACTTTAACGGAGATAATCGTACTTTACAGAGCCATCTCATTTTTCTGATGATGATGATGATGGAGCCAATCCGAGAGCTCACTCAGATTCTGCGACGGTTCCTGGAGGAAGCAGTGGGATGTGGTCGGTCGCGCCGTCGTCGTCGCTTGCTGCTGTTGCCGCTTGCTGGTTCTGCGCGAAGAGATCAGAGAGAGAGAGATCCCCTTCGCGCTCACCTGCCCCCTCGGTGCCCATTCTCCGCTGCTCCATATACACTTAACGAGCGCTCACATCGCGGAGCGCAACGCCAAGTTAGCGCCGTCCATTAAGAGCTCTCCACCACACGTCGCGTCACGTCGCGTTGAAGGAAGGAAGGGAGGGATCTGGAACAAATTTGGGAATTTGGCAGAAAGCGCGGGCTCTAAGCACCATCTCGGCGAAGGGCCACTTGGTGCATTTACTATATAGCAGGCTGAAGCGAACCTACAGGGCTAACACAGAGAGAAACCAGACAGCATGAAGCTGCCGCTACCACAGGACTTCTTCGCGCCCGTGCGGCTGTCGCACGAGGAGACGGCGCAGCTGCGCGTGGTCGACGCCAAGCTACTCGAGGCGTACATGGAGCGCTACGAGGAGTGCGTGATCGAGAACAACCGCGTGGTCGAAGGCAAGAGCTGGCAGTTTGTGCGCCAGCGCGACGGCGTACGCGTGTTCAAGAAGCGAAGGCGCAGCAGCAGCAGATTCGGTGGGAGCTACAAGCAGGACCATCTTTCTAGTCAACAGCAGCAGCAGATTGAGCACTCGGACTTGCCCGGGATCCTGATCGTCGGCAGCGTGGAAGGTACCGTGGAAGATATTCTGTACGGGATGATGTGGGACTCGGGTGAAGAGCGGCGCGCGCGAGCATACTTCACGGGCGACGGGATCGCCGACGCCGCGGTGCTGCACACGCTCGAGCGCCCCACGACGCTGGACCCGTTCCGATCACTTTGCGTCAAATGGACGCTCAAGAAGGCGCCAAAGGCGTCGATACTCGTAAAGGACCGGGATTTTTGCTTCCTTGCGGTAGGTGCTGCTAGCCTAAACTCGGTATGATACCTCTCCTCCCCCCAATAAAGTCTCAATAGCTAATATGTTATGGATGTGGTACCCGCAGTCGACAGGCGTCATGCGGACCCGCTACGGAGAGCGTGTGGGCTTTGAGCTGCGTCACTCGATCAAGTTCCCGTCGTGTCCGCGCTTCGAGAACAGCTCCGTGGTGCGCGCGCAGCTATACTTCTGCAGCTTCTTCCGGCAACTCAAGAACGGTCGCGTCGAGGTGTTCCACCAGGGCTCGTACGACGCCGCGGGCGAGCTGCTCCGCGTGTTTGCGACCAAGTCGGCGGTCGCCAGCTTTACGAACTTTACCAAGATCCTGGACTGCAGCTTCGCCAAGAAGCTCGTGCGCGCGATCCGCATGAGTGACGAGCGCGAGCAAGCGCTTTCGATCACGTCGGTGCAGGAGTCGGTCGATGAAGAAAGGCGCTGTGGCATGTGTCTCAACCGGCTGGGCGCCGCGCTAAAGCGGAAATGCGCGATCTGTCGACATGTAAACCTTGCTTGCTGTTGCAGTGGATGTATCTATCTTGTCCCATCCAGTCGCAAAGACTAACAATGTGTTGTTTAAATCATACAGAATGTTTGTTCGCGCTGCAGTGTTCGGAGGGAGATCAAGCCGATCTCGTCGACTAAAGCGCTCGCGCGATGCTTCTGTGGCGCCTGTGTGAGCAAAGTGCTTCGAGACGACGCAATGATGTACGCAATCCGTGACGCTGAGAACCACGACGAGTATTACTCTGCAAAAGACGCGCAGAGCAGCAAATGGGACCACGACGACATCGACGACGAAGAAATGCTCCAGAGCAACCACGCGGTCGTGCTCGTGGCCCCTGACTCGCGCACTTTTGACGCTGGACTTCTCGGGTTGAAGAAGAAACAGCAGTTGAACAAATATGGCGCGCCGCTGGGCTCGAGCAAAAGCCTTGCGTCGTCTTCGTTCCGGCGCAGCGCTACTTCTCCGCGACGCCGCGACAGTCAAGTATCAACTGCTCCAGACGTACTGCTACGCAGCGATGCAGGGAAGAGGCACTGGAACTACTCCACAGCAGCGCTGTCACTGCGCTCTCCGCAACGGAACCACGAGACCGGCATCGCGATCGTGCAGCGCACGAAGCGAACAGCTCAGCCGAAATTGTCGGGGACATCGCCGCGAACGCCCCGAACGCCCCGAACGCCACGAACGCCACGAACGTCAGCGATCACTCCGCGAACCAGCAGCAAGAGTCCTATGGGCTTTGCAGGCCGAGCGTCCTTGCCCGCAGTTGGGGGTAATGCGTGGTCCACGAAGACCCAGCGACAGCGCCAATTCTTCCGAGAGCTCTACCAGAAAAATGAGTCGTAACAATCAAAATGTATGTGTGTCGTTTGGTGTGTGAACAAAAAAGTATCTTTGAGGGGTTACTAGACCGGACTGATTGTTTGTAACCCGTCCTATTTTTAGACCGTAACCAATCACTCCCTTCTTAGTGCGAGGTAACGTGAATGTTGCTCGAAGGTACCCATATTTTGATTGGTTCGCGGAAAAGTGTGAGCTCTTCCTTTTATCCCTGGTGTCGCGTGCCTGCCCATTTACCAGTCCCAAGCGTCCCCTGATAGCAACAGCAGCAGCAGTAGCAGTCGAGCCCCCAATAGCAACCATGAGCGACACGGAGGACAAGAAGACCGGCGTCTCGTACGAGGAGCGCGTGAAGCACGTGTCGATCATCGCCAAGCCGCTGGCCACCAAGAAGCAGACCAAGCGCGCGTACAAGGTCGTAAAGAAAGCCACCAAGGTCAAGGGCATCAAGCGCGGCGTCAAGGAAGTGGTCAAGAGCATCCGCAAGGGCGAGAAGGGCGTGTGCATCATCGCCGGCGACATCTCCCCGATCGACGTGATCTCGCACATCCCAGTGCTCTGCGAAGAGAACGACATCCCGTACCTGTTCACCCCATCCAAGGTATGTTATCTTGTGTCCGTGTGGCTGCCTTGCAGCGTCCGTGTATCACAAAGCGGCAGAATGCTAATGTGTTGCGTGTTTATTGTCTCTTTTGCGTTTAGGTGGACTTGGGCGCGTCCGCGTTGTCCAAGCGCCCAACGAGCTGTATATTGATTACCCCAGGCAAGTCTGGCTTCAACGCCCTGGACGCGTACGAGGAGCTCTTGGAGGACGTCAAGCAGGTGCAGCCTGTGTATTAGAAGACGAAAACGCAACAAGTAGTAGTGTTGTGCTCTGTACCTCCTCTCATTCTCCTGTATCTATCGAACGCAAAGGCCGCAGCAAGTCAAGCAGCCCAGCGTCTATATTACCCCAAACGACAATAAAAGCCAAACAAACAACACGCTCGCCGCGAGAATCTGCATTCACATGTGATTGGGGGATATGCTCGCACAGAGCGGATCAGTTGTCACACACATACACACAAAACTGTGCCTGCTTTCTTGCTCCCTCGCTAGGCTTCGAAGATATCTTCAAACACGAATCGAGCGACATCTTCCCACGTTAGGAGGTTCATTGCGTCTGGGAAGTAGTAGAACAGGCTTTTCACGGAACGACTCGGGTGCAGGAGAACCAGTTTCAGGAAGCGTTCTCGCAACTTGGTCGCGTTGCCAGCAGTCCGCTGTTCTCTTTGAATGTACGAGCGCCAGTACTCGGTGCTTAGGGTCCCCTTCCACAGCTCTCGATCGGAACTCTGCATTGAGAAAAGGTAGCACAGAGCCCCATTAGTGAGTTGCCGATTCACAATATGCGGCAAGAGAGCACAATAGAAACACGCGGGTTCTTACCAGAGCTGCGAAGAAGATTGCCACCAAGTCGTACAGAGGATCGCCGGTCTTGGCGTCCGCAAAATCGATCACGAAGCTTGGCTGCCACTCGTGAGGACCAATAAACTTTGCCAGTCGCTTCGCTTGAAGGGCAGGACCGGACTCATCATCTTCATCTGAGCTGTCACTGCTGCTACTGCACGTTTCCCAGTCTTCTTCCTCTACATCAGGAGAAGTGTTCACGTTCGCATGCCCATTCGAGATCTTCACATGAGCAGCTCTGTTCACGATTCCACGCCCCGCGTTCTTGAGAATCGATAACCGTGGACCGAGAGGGATGCCGAGCTCTTTCAAGTGAACTTCATCAACGAACGCAAGGGACTCCATCGTCAGCTCCTCTTCCTCCGCTAGGAGTGAAACGTATTTCCCGCATCCGATTGAGTTCAGGTAAGCGGTCAGATCCATGATGTGCGCTTGAGCCCCGTTGGAAGCAGCGGTTTTGCGAACGACAGAGTTGGACTTGGCAGCAGCAGTAATAGAGCTCGATCCCAGGATGTTCTCCTGCGTGATATCTCCATGAAGCAGCACAGGGTTGGTCGTGCCCATCGAAGCCGGAAGCAAGTATTTCACGGTACTGTCAGCGTTTGAGGACGGCAAGAACTTCTCAAGCTGGTTCATCAGCTGGGGAGGGATCGCGTCTTCCTTGTAATGGACTGAAAATATGAGACAACAAAAATATGAGTACAAGTTTCAGCACAATAATGAGTGAAAGCGAGCAGACTGGAACTTACAAGTCATCGCTCTCTTCCGCTGACAGGTCAGGTAGTGGACATACCAGTCCCAGCTCGCCTTGCTGTGTCCATACAGCCCATGAAGGTTAGCGTCAATTGGCACAGCGTGCAACCGAGCAACAAACTCGGCACTGATCCACTTCGCTGTGCTCAACCAGCACTCTTTCGTGATCCCGCCTTTCTTCACAAGCTTGTCGAGTCCATCCAAGTCGCCTCGGTACTCAATCACCACGTACGGCCACCTCCACAAACTGCCTTCGCCATCTTCGTCGTCCACTTCTTCGACATGCAGCATGTGTCCAGACTGGAAGAGCTGCGGCACAATACTTTGCAACGACTTCATAAATTCGGAAGCCTTGGGCGAACGCGAAGCGCTGGCGATCATCTCATACGTCTCCTTCTCGATGCGGAAACTCTCCTCCATCGCTTGTCGCAGATTCATCGCGTTTTTCAGCTCGTGAGGCTGGAGAATCGTCTGCTTGCGGCGCTTCAACAGCGATTCGGCTCCATTGCTTTCTACTTCATCAATTACCTTAAAATTTGGTGCAAGGTACGAGGAAAAGTCAAACTCACCCCAGCGCTGGTTGAAGTGGCTGAAGAACTTGATGAGCACACTCTTCCCGACAGCAAACGCTGGGTTCACGCGCGACGTGAGGCTCTTCAGCCTCGCCAATTGGGTCTTCTTCGTCTCGTCGTTGATCTTCAGCACGCCGAACTTGCTGAGTGCTCGATGATGGCGCTTCAGGATCTTCATGATTGGCGTTTTCCACGGCTCAAGGATCGAAAATGTGCTCATGTACATGTCTTGGTTCAAGTACCCATGCACACGCGGGATCTGCATGAGTCGGAATAGATCAAACGTCTCTGGACGCAAGGTCTTAATCGAGTGCTGGAACTGGCTCAGTGGTTCATCTTGCTGGTCGTCGAGGAGATCCTTCATGAACCCCATCAAGTTGTGCGAGTCCACAAAGTTCTGCGTCACTGCGATGGTCGTCTCAAGGTTCAAAATGAGGTGCCACCAGCCGTTCGGCACGTAGATCACTTCGCCTTCCTCCTGGATGACCTCAATGGGCTTCTGGTGCGGCTCCAGCGTTGGGTACACATGCAGATACCACGAGAGCGACGTCATGTTCAGCGCGTGCTCTCTACCGTTCTTGTTCTTCCCCATGGAGACCCCAGGTGGTGGAGAGTCTGGGGGATAGATCGCCCAGCGCTTCCGTCCTTTGACGAGTGCATTCCACGCAGATGTCCGCGCAGGATCCGTGTGCCAAGGAGCACCCGTGCGTTGTGGCCCGATCACGACCCACCGGAAATCAGGACGCAGCGATTCGGATTTGCTGCGCTTCGCAGCTTCTTCCTTCTGGTTGTCATCACCATTGCTTGCCACTTGATTCGGTACGTCGATCTTCTTGCTATCACCCTGTCCATTTGCAGTTGAAGGTGCACCGCTTTTCTCTTTCTTCTTCTTCTTCTTCTCATCGTTGGCATTTGCAGCGTCTTTGAGCAAATCTTCTCTGAAGAATTTGAGGTCGTCAATCTTGTAATCGTCCAAGAGCTCGGGGAGTTTCTCGCCAAAGTCCGGGTCGAAAATGTACAGCGGCGTCTCGTCATTCTGCTGAGAGATGTACTGGAAGTAGTCGGCGAATGTCAGCTGAAGCGACTTGTCGCTTCCGAAGAAATCGAGGTTGTGCGTCAAGCGGTGCTTAGCATTATGCGGGTATCTCTCAATAAACTTCTCTACGGTCCACTACGAAACGAGCAAACCTCCCAGTGTTAGTTGCCAGACTTGAAGTGCACAAACCAACTCATCTCTCCTTGAGCGCCAAGGCTTGATTCAACTATAGACATACCTCCGTGGACGCCTTCCAGTTGCCAATCGCATTCTTGAGGATGAACGGGACGCGCGAGTACTCTCTGCAGTGCGAAGTGGAGGACAAACACGTGCATAGCCACGTCAGATATTGGATCAGTCAATGCAGCAGCATGTGTATTTCCACCCATAAACAACAGAGAACTGTGTGCACAACGCACTCAAAGTACTGCTGGTAGGTCAGGTCCTTCGTCTCGAATTTTTTCACACGCTTGGCAGCCGGGTCTTGAGCTGCATCAGGCGGCACAAAGTTCTTGAGGTCCATGTGGCAGCGACACCAGCGACGATAGAGGAAGTCTGACGCAAACCCGCGGATCGTCAGTGGCGGGTAGATCGGCATCCCTGCTGGCCGGTCGCGCGGGAAGAACGTCGTGAGGCGCCAGTTGTCCTTGTACGAGAAGTCTCCACCGTGGCGATGCAAACAGAGCATCATCCACAGCGGCTCCTCGCGGCAAAACACAAAGAACACTACGGACAATTGACGCAAACAACAACAGAGAGAAATCAAGCGCAAAAGAGTCAGCATAGGTGCCAGCTCAACGACGACACAGACACACACATGCGCATCCAAAGCAGCACAGATATCACTCGATATGCAAAATTGCGCTATCGCACCTGAGTTTGTCTGCGCGAGCTGGAGCAGCTCGCGCGCGTCGCAGAAAAGCGTGACATACGCGATGAGCTCGTCGTGGAGCCCGCGGAACGCGGACGTCGCGAGCGCCGGCTGCCAGTTCATGCTCGCTCGCTTGCTCTCCTGTCTGCTGCTAATAGAAGAATGGAAGCGCCGCGTGGATGCGAGTGGGCGGGTGGTCCAGGTGACGTTCGTAGTCGTGCGCGCTTGGGGAAATGCGACAGAAATGGATTTTTTGTATTGCGTGCATGGCGTGTGCTTGCATCTCAAAAAGGTTTGATTACCAACGCACCTTGAACATAGTAATAGTGCCTCCGTCGAAGGAGCTACAATTTACTCCATAACAGTACGCATTTCACCAATGCTTACTCTTGCGTAAAATATGAAGCTTTATACTAGATAAACAAAGCTATAGCTGTGCTTTCGATGGAAGACCCTTCTTAGCTCTCGTTAATAGAGTCTCTTTGCTTTTGCTTTGGCTCTGTCCACACAGTTTCGCGCTCACTAAGTTTGAAACTGAAAATCAGCTGAAACTGCTTGGACAGAGCCAAGCCGGTTTCTCTAGAGGTCCTATTGAGAAGTCCAGTCCCACAGTCAAAATTGAAAAAAATAAACGTGAAATTTCTGTTTCAATTTCAAATAATCACCAAACTCACGATATCAAGATCTTTAAAACCAGGTAAAGAGTGCAGTTATGTGTTTCATTTCTACTGATTTTCAAGTAGTGTGTCTTTAAAACCAGTGAGGACTCACTCCTGCAATGCTGGAACAGTTCAATTAATGCACGTTCGCAATTCGAGTTCGTCAGCTCGTACATACTTTGATCAAGCCAAACGATGCCTAACACCCTCTCTGGATGTTAGGCAAACAAACCTTGCGCACTTTGGCCATTGAGCCTTTCTTCCAGCAGCAGCAGCAGCTGACGGCAAGCACGCAAGCCCAGACTTTGACACTGCACAAACGTGCTACATTAGCAAGTGCGGACTCTGAACCGCGCAGTCATCCGTCCTCCAGCACCAGCGTGTTGCAGGCGAGCAGTCATCGCTTCCCAAGCGCCAGTGATTGGTAACAAAGTACCGTGAGCATCATCAGTAGACAGGTTGCTGGCTGGGGCAGGTGTTTGGCGAAACGTACAATACTGAGTACCGCTCAACATCGCGTGCGCGCTGAAGCAACGAAGTCTGGTCGAGTTCTTCTCCACTGTGTATTGCGCGCGCAAGAGACAACGAGAGAAAGATAGAAGCGAGAAGAGTCTGGGCGATCAAGACACACTTGTCAACTCAAGATGAACTTCGATCTCCCTGACGAGCCGGACACGTTCCTCACCACGACAAATACTACTGCCACCCGCTCGTCGGCCGCGGCGCCAGCAGCAGCGACCACAAGCGAAGGTGGAGCGAGGCCAATCAACATGCTGGTGGACCTTAATCTCGTAAGCGACTCGTTCATGGGGTTCGACGGCCATGATGTGCTCGAGCTGCAGTCATTCGACGTGAGCATGCAGCCCAGCGGCTACATGTCGCTTGGCCACGGACCGAACACGTATGCGGATAACTACAGCACGGCGTATGGCATTGTCAACCGCAGCAGCTTGACGGCCTTTAACTCGGCGTATAAACGTGACTCGCCCGTGAATAGAACGTTCGAGAGACGCAGCAGTAGCAACAACAATCAGGAGCTGTTCACGATCAGCACCAGCGCGGGCCCACGAGAGTGTCAATCAGCGAACCGAAACACCAAGCCTTCCCCGCGTCCTTCTTCTGAAGACGCTACGAGTGATGGTGGTGGAGGCGATGTATCAACTACATCTGCTTCATCAACTTCAGTACCGCCGCTGTCTCAGCAACCCGCCGCGACCACGAGCACCGAAGACGACCGGCGAAAGCGCCACAATGCGAACGAGCGCAAGCGTACGAACGCGCTCAAGACACGCATCCTTGACATGCGCGACGAGCTGTCGTCCTTAGTGAAGCAGCGCGAGGGAATGCAGGAGAAAAGCGCCGCAATGCTCGCGTCCAAGTCGAGTGCGTTGGCGTTGAGCTCAGCGACACCAGCGAACGCGGGCTTCATGGAGGTCGTGTCCACGATTGACCGCCTGCGCAGCGAGAAGTCGCATCTCAAGCGCCAGTTGCAGCAGTGGGATATGCAAAACAGCACGTACCAGACAATCATGACCGAGTACTCAGGAGGCATCAAGAGGAAGAAGTTGAAACAGCGACTGGAGAACGGCCAGGTGCATGGTGCTGGTGGTGGCGCTGCTGCTTCATCCGATGACTATGACGATGACGACGATATTGAAGACGCGATGAATGCCGAGGACACACCGATTTTCCAGAAAGTCCTCTTTGGGAAGCCCATGGCGCTGCAGGACGCGATGGAGTGCGTGCGCAGCAGCTACAACGAGATCATGGCTTTCCGGAACCAGCGCGAGTTCGATTCGCTGGGCGGCGAGGTGCTCGGCTGGCGAGACAAGCGGGTTCTGAACAAACACTCGTTTCAGTTCATGCTTGCGCAGCACTTTGAGTCGGTGCTCGCGCAGGAGCTCGTGTACAAGACGTGGAACCTGTTGACAATCATGAAGCTGTACCAGCGCATCCAGCCCCAGACGACCGATCTCAAGATCCTGCAGTGCGTGAACAACGACTGCGTGATCGTGCGCTTGAGCGTGGGCACCAGCAACCAGATGCACCACACGATCTTGCTCATTGCGCGCGGACGCATTGACGGCGGGTTCTTGATCACGTACCGCTCGATCCCGCTCTCGGAGGGCAAGGCCGCCTTCGCCGAGACCGAGGGCTCATATGTGAGCATCTTCAACTGGTTCATGTTCCTCGACTCGCGGTCGCCTGTGACGGGTGCGTCGGGATGTGAAGTGATCTTCGGCGGCAAAGTGAAGAACCGCTCGGCCGAGTATCTGCGCTACCTGATGATGGAGGTGGTTGCGGGCGTCGTGCGATGGCAAACTGCGGTGGGCTACTCCAAGTTCCACCTGACAAACTAAATTGGCTGAAGTAGCTTTTTGTCGTGCACCGAGAGATCAAAATTAGGGTTCATGACACGCGAGAGGGTAGTTAAGTTGTGTGAACTGATTATTTAAACGAGAGAAATGGCGATTTCATTGTTGATACTTAACAGTGTTGTTCGGTTCAAAAGCGTCTAGATGTGGTGGGAAATGCAATCAATCCTGTTGTGTTTGTGTACCGGGTTTATATCACCGCTTCTTGCTGAGCGTGCGCTGCTTCTCGGCGTGGACGACGACCTTCTCGTCGCGTGCGAGCCCCTTGCGCTTGCGCACGGCCTCGATGTACTTGCGCACGTAGTTGTGCTCATGCACGCGCTCGCCCAAGTCCTCGCGCTCCTCCTCGGTTTGCGGCTGGAAAAACGGATCCAGCTCCATGACGCTCCAGTGCGAGAAGATCAGCTGCGGATTGCTCGCGGCGCCGGACGTCTGGATGAGCAGGTCCGTGGCGAACCCGAAGCTCTCGATCACCGGCAGGTGCGCCTTGACCGTGAACAGCGCCGTGCCGTCCGACAGCTCCTCTGAGTAGATGTCGCCGCGGCGCTTCGAGATCACGCTGTAAAGCTTGCCCAGCTGCTCCGCGAGACACTGCACCGTGCAGTCGTAGATCGCCTCCACAAGGCGCACGGGCTGTTTCACGAACGCCGCGCGGCAGATCGTGCGCATGGTCGAGATCACCTGACCACTGAGTGGGCCAAATTTATTCTCGTCCTCTTTGTCGTCGGCACTGCTGCTAGCAGCGTCGCCATTGTCATCCGTAGTGCTGCTGACGTCTTTCCTGTCGTCGTGGAAGACCACATCTTCCACGACGAACGCGACGCCCCACACGGGCTCATCGCAGAGCGGTCCCGCTGATGACGCCACTTGGAAGCCCGTGATGATGCTGTTCTCCAACTTACTCAGCGTTTCCTGGTGTTCAAACAACTCAGATGCAGACGCTGACGACGAATTTGAAGTCGAAAACACGCCGGAGCTGGTCTGGAAAGTCGGGAGGTTGTTAATGAGCACGTTTGGCCCCACGCGACGAGGTCCACAACTCCACACGCGATCCAGCGACAGCTCTCTCCAGAAAGCGTCCTCACTCGCGCGCAGATGGGTCTCGAAGTGGGCTTTGAAGTCCTCACACTCCTTCTCAGATGCCTCAGCCCCCACGGCAGCAGCAGCAGTCACATCTTCATCCGCCTCCACCTCCACTGCCTCGTCCTGGCTCGCGTGCTTCTTCCTCAAAGTCGCGAGGCGACGCAACAGCTCTGCGTTCTCCTCTAGCAGCTTGGCAGCCTCCACAGGAAGCGGCACCGCGCGCACCTTGAGCGTCAAGCTGCCATCAGGAGTCGTCCCTGCTGCGAGCCCAGCTTTCGAGTCACTGCTGCTACTCGAAGGATCAGCAGTTGCACCATTCTGGCTCTGGCTTTGACTCGCATTCTCGGCTTCATCTCTGCTTGCTGCAGTGACCGTCGACACGAGCAGATCCTTGAACACTACTGTCTCTTGGTACGACGAAATAGTTCCGTACGTGATACTCTCGCGGAAGCCCACAAGCGGCTCGGAGACGCGCACAGCGACCTTCGCAAAGCGCTCCTTCAGGTCCTTGATGCATCGCTCAAGGTGGAGTTCACCCAGCGCCACGATCACGTGCTCACCCGTCTCCTGCACCTGCACTTCAACGGTCGGATCCGATCGGTACAGGCGCTGAAGCCCCGCCTCCAGCGCTGCAAAGTTGCGTGGATCTTCAGGCTCCACGGCAACGCGCACGATCGGCTTGGCTTGGTACGGCATCTTCGTCAGCGACGGGCACGCGAGCGTGCTCGACAGCGTCGCTGTCTTGAGCACATGCTCGTGGAGTCCAACGATGCCGACGATGTTACCCGCGGGCACGGCGTCGAGCGCGTGCAGCTCGCGTCCCATCATCATGTACGGTCGCAGCACACTGTCTGGAACGCGCGTCACGTGCTTCACATCAATAGAGTCCGCGCCAGTCAGGTCGCCGTAGTAGCCCTGGAACTTTGGGTCGAGCACGTAGATTGGCTGGCTGGCCTTCAGGACACCAGAATACACGCGTCCGACGCCCACATAGATCTCCTCATTTGGCGCGTACCCTGCGCGGTGGAAGTCCGACAACACGTTCGCCTCGACAGAGATCATCTTGCAAATGTACACGACTACGGGGGCATCGTCGCCAGTGTGGCACGCCTGAAGCGACCGGAACACCGCGGCGTGGCGATCAGCACTCTCTAGTTCCGGCAACGAGATCGCACATAGCTTCTCAGCGCGCTTCGCCTGCGCTGCAATGGGACTCGGGAGCGCGCGCGTGACCATCTTCAGCACAGCGGTCGAGAGCGGGAGCCACTTGCGCATCACCACCTGGATTGTGCTCTTGCGGTCGTTCGCCTTGAGCTCGCGGTCGGTGATCAGCTTCCCGACGCGCAGCTGGCGCATGAGCTTGCGCAGCTCGTCGACGTCGGCGTCAGAGCTCACGGGCGCCGCGAGCGTCTTGTAGGTCGTCCAGATCGGATCGAGAATGAACGAGCAGAACATCGTTTGGCTGTTGGACGTCGGCGGCTTGGTTACGATCTTCTTCGTCTTGCCGTTGTAGTAGAAATCGCCCCAGAGCGCCTGGCGCACGGCGCGGAACGGCAGTTCGAGCTTCTTGGCGTAGAGCTGCGCGAAGAAGCCGATGTTGAACGCCCAGCCGTCGGCTGCGCTCGCAAAGAGCACGTTGCCGTTCGACGGTGAGAACAGCAGCTCGTTCTCCAGCTCCTCGGTCTCGTTGGTAATCGCTTCGTCGTCCTGAATCCGCGCGGTGCTGTCACCATCGCCATCGCCATCACCTCCATCGTCATTACCTTCACGCTCAGCGTTCGCCAGATCCGTCTCTCGGTCGTGTCGCTCGAGCACGTCAGCGCGGATGAGCGAGCTGAGCACAGCGTTCGCCTGCTCCAGGATGCGATTCAGGCGCTGGTAGGCTTCATACGGCGAGTACTGCAGCTCAAAGATGAGACGATCCATCTTGTTGATCACCAGGCACGGGCGGATGCCTTCCTGCCACGCCTGGCGGATCACCGCATGAGTCTGTGCGCAGACGCCCTCGACTGCGTCGATCAGCACGAGCGCGCCGTCGCAGAGCCGCACGGCAGTCGACACGTCGAACGAGAAGTCGACATGGCCAGGCGAGTCCACCAGGTTGATCAGGTACGGCGCCTCATCTTCCGCTGTGGTATCTGCGCTGCTGGCGTTCTGGTACACGAGCGAGATCGCGCTGGACTTCATCGTGATGCCGCGGATCTGCTCTTCCTCCGTGTTGTCCAAGAAGCGGATCTAAGCAAACACATACATACACGCATATAGACGCATCCATTAGCTCAATGCCAATGTGTACATATACACATGGCACACGGCACACAGTGCTTATCGCAAGGCAGCTCGTGCACACAGCATGGATTCAAAAATAGCATGTGCTGTGTGCGAGTCACACCACGAAAGGCGCCTTGCACGCATGTACCTTGCCAGCGAGCTTCTCGGAGATGATGCCATTCGCGGACACGAGGCTGTCGCTGAGCGTGGTCTTGCCGTGGTCCACGTGCGCCAGGATGCAGATGTTGCGGATGCGCTCGGTCGCGTGCTGTAGGCCGCTAAGCGTCTCGGGCGTCACGCGCAGGTTCGTGGCGCGGGGTGCTGAAGTCGCCATGGCCATCGAATCGAGAAAATGGACGAGTGACTGACTGTCTGTTGGAGAGGTTGTGTCTGAGCCACCAGCACGACACATGAGTTCCAAACTGTTTCAACCCAGCAGGGACTTTCGACACGTAACGACACAGATTACACTAGCAAAGCGTTCTATCGAAGGTAAAAGGAGGAGACTTGACTGCGCGAGTCTGCTTATTCCTGCGACGAGCATCTTGATGTCAGAGTATGTGCTCTTTTCGATGGCTAAATGCTTCACTTGCAGGCCCCTACCAGGCATTCACATGCCATAGATGCAGTCAGCGCCGCAGCGCGCTTGGCTCTCGCCTTGGCTGCTCTTCATGCTGTTCTCCATGCTGTTTGTTGTCTTTGTGCTTCCGGCTTTGAAGTAGAGCAGGAAGGGAGAAGGATGAAGAAGAGAAGAGAGAGATGCACGTTGAAGCGCTCATAATGTAGACTGATGAATCCGAAGGGTCATTCGCCTTCCTACTTTCGTGCAATAACCTCGTACGAGCCACTATCGAGGAACCCCATTTAAATCTGTGTCAAAATGCACTCTGTCGCCAAAGCATACAAGTCTCTATACGATTCACTTTCTTCACTATCGAAATGCACTTTGTTGCAAAGCGGGATTTCCACGAAAAAGCCTCAAATAGATCGTTCGTGTAGTGACTCTACCGAGATCGCTTCTTCCTTTGGAAAGGCGAAAATACCTCTCAACTCACTTCCGTCTCCTTGTCGAGTCCGATGGGCTCTTCTGTTGAGCCCTGGAGCAATGCTTCCTCCCTCACATGTCAGTTCCTTCCACTTCCTTCACGGCCTCTCTCCATGACAGTGCGCTCTACGAGAACATGCTATTTGGCTGTTTGCAGCCAATCGCAGTCGTCAATTTGCGTTGCTACACCACCCTTCAAAATGCGATCACCGCGCCATCCATTTTCCCGTTTCTATGGGTCCGTTTCCGTGCTGCTTCGAAATGATCTCTCTTCACGCTCGATGACCAACGAAACATGCCGCCACCATCGCGCTCTTTTCCACTGACAAATCACGTGACTATTTATTATTACGGAGTGTCCATTTGCATCACAAGCACGCGCTCTCTCATAGAGAACAAGACATGCATCAAGAGAGAGAGATAGTTAGGGTACGTGCTTACTAGGAGAGCAGAAACTGCACGTCGAGGCGCGAGCGCGACGGGCTATTGCTGACACTCGCCCCCGGCGCGTTCGCTGGACGGATCGCCAGGTCGTTCAGCGGCGTCTCGTTCGGCGGCGTGATGAGCTGCAGCACGTCCGCGTAGTTGTCCACGAGCTTGAGCAGCGCGCCAATGAAGTCGATATCCACGTTGTACTTGACCACGCGGCACTCCTCGGAAAAAAAGTACGTATCGCGCAGTGGGTACACGATCTCCTTGCCAAGCAGCTTGCTCCGCAACGCCTCATTCTTTGCGGCATACGGGAAAAGCTGCGCGATCGTCTTCTCCGACACAGTACCGCGAATCCGACACTTCGTGCGCACGGCAAGCGTCTCAGCGGCGTCGATCACCTCCACGGCCTCCAGTTGGTACTCGAAGTCCGAGTGCCAGAGTGGCCAGGCTTCCCAGCCCGTGAGCAGCGGCTGGAAGCCAAAGCACGAGCGCCCGCACCAGTCGAACACCTCCACCTGCGAGTCCATGACCGAGGTCATGAACTCGCGCTGCATCTGCGGAGCGAGCTGGTTAGTGGTGGTGAGCGCGAGTGGCCGCTTCTTTGATGACGCTGCCGACCACTCCTGCGCCATGCCAAACTGGAACACGTTGCAGTACTCGCGGATGATGCGCGCGAGCGAGCCCGTGGTCGAGCTGCGCGTCACGAACACCTGCTCGCGGCGCAGGTTGTACAGCAGCCGCAGGTCCTCGATCTCCAACTGGAGGCTGCGCACGGCGCCTTCGAGGTTCTCCGCGTAGTTCTTCTGGCGCTGGCGACAGAGGCGGCTGCGCTCGGTCGAGAGCTTCTTCGCCTTGGACGCCAGGCGCGTCTGCTGCTGTTTCTTGCTCTTGCTGCTGCTTGTTACCACCAGCTCCATCTCGAACTCGCTGCCGGAAGATGACGCCGACGCCGCTGGGTCGATTGGGCCGAGGATGCTGCGGCGCTTGATCACGGTCATCGCGGTGGCTGCGACCGGGAGGGGCTTCGTGTCAACGACACTGGTCACGCGCGCCTTCTTCACGAGTGGGTCGTGGTGGTGGCGCTGGTGCTGACGCGCGCTCGCCAGCGTCGCGAAGTCGCCATCCACGCTCAGGCTGTTGTCCATACTGTTTTTCTTTCTTTCCCGTCCGACGTGACTAAGTGGCTGAGTGAATGAGTGAGCGACTGACTCGCGAAATGACTAAATGAGCAACGCGTGCGGGACTCGTTCGATTGAGAAGACGGAAGGAAAATGCGAAGTGCGAGCGAGAGAGAGAAGAAAGAGAGTGTAGAGCTGCTGGGTTGGCTGGTTGAGTTGATGACGGTGGGATGGGGTGGGGGCTTGCCTTCGAGATCAGGAGTGAGCAGCGCCGGTTCGACAGGCGCGCGTGGGTGTCGTCGGGTGGGAGAGCGAGCGGGCTTGTGAGTGTTGAGATTGCTGCTGTTTGTGTGTATGAGGCGTTGCAGACAGCACAGCAGCCAGCGTCTGCTGCTGCTGCTGTTCTGTGCGGCTGGCTAATCTCGCGGTGACTTTCTCTCGTTCTCTGATGTCCTAGACCGCGCAGGCGCTGGTGATCAACAGACAAAGCAAAGCCAAAGCAGCAGGAAGGGATCTGGGATCAGGGCCAGAGAGCAAGCGCAGATCAATATCGAGTGGTCCTCTCGGAGCGTGCGTACGCGATGAGAGAGTCTTGATAGAA
This sequence comes from Globisporangium mamillatum, assembly GCA_038050575.1. Lineage (NCBI taxonomy): Eukaryota > Oomycota > Peronosporomycetes > Pythiales > Pythiaceae > Globisporangium > Globisporangium mamillatum. Next base: position 65,583 of record JALBYZ010000022.1, on the reverse strand, counting down.
GATACAAAGGTTTTGAGCTACATACTAGATGCATCTACAAAAGATAAACTTCTGTATGTAGAAGGTATATTGGATTTTACTAGTGCAAATACAACGAGCGTATCAAAAACGACAACTGGTTGGGGGAATAGAATCGCCCAGTTTATGCACTCCTTTGTCCGTAATCCATATTTGCAATGGGAACCCACAAATTCAGAGAATTTGCTGTCTGAGCAGCAACACACTCCAGTAGTAACCCATGCACTACGCAGTTATTGCCGCAACTAATTTCTTCTTTTTTCCAAACCGAGTCCAATGCGCTACGCCAGACTGCGAATTCGAGCCATAGAGCACTCCATGCTGCTGGCTCAGGCGCAGTCTTTCTTGCTGCTTACAACCGTCTGCTGTTGTAATACCTCGTGGGTTGATATCCGCGTACGAGAGCACGACCGCGCACATCCATGCGTACTCTCACAAGTTCACTGGACACTGAGCAACAAACACAGTACAGTACGAGATAAGATTCGCGTTAGCGGTTACTGTACCTTCCCACATTCCGTGATATTTACGTCGCACCAAAAGCTTACACATCACGCACTTCTGCGACGAAAAACACACCGTTTTCAATACATCAGATGGAGTGGATTACTATTCCGACCAGCCCACTTTTCGTCTCGCCTTCCTGCCAGTATGTATGTGTGTGAAAAGGTGGCAAGTTGGCACCTTTTCACAGTCGAGCAAGCTCCCAACGTCGCATGCTGCTCAGCTGGTCGAGGCGTGGGCAACGAACATGCAGAAAATGCTAGATTTGAAGGGATTTGCTTAATCTGACGGGCTGCCTTTGTCCAGCCAAAAGCAAAGCTTCCGCAGGAGGACCACAAATAAATCGCTTTCTCATTTGCGAAAGGTGGTGCTGGACACGTTATGCATGTTTCTTGAGTTCGTCTTTCCTACACTTACAAACGACCGATAGGTGATCTCAGAGCCGTGTTTAACATGAATTCCTGTGTAATTCCAAAGATGAGTGAAGGTTCTCTCTCTCTCTCTCTCAAGTGCTGGCTTTGCTGTCTAGGCAAACCAAAGCCTGGAAAACTCACAACGAAAAGCGTCAGTCCTTGGTAGCACATATTATGCCAAGATGAACTCGCCTCAGTGTACGTACAGTGCAAGTGCGCTGCACCTACACACTGGGCTGGGTGACAATGCCAGCCGCCTGATCCCCTCGCATGCAAACAACAAAACAGGCAGCGACTGGAAACTGGAAGCCATCGGCAGGCAGGCAGGGAACACAACACCATTGTTGCTCCTCATCCCAATCATCACGCCGCTGTCCGTCATCACGCGTTTGGGATTTCGCAGTCTTTTCTCCCACCCACCATTACACCTGAAAATAGGCTTGTCTATGCACGTAATGTACAGAGACCAGTTGAGCGTCCCACATTACTGATAGACTCTTAAAAATGATATCACATGTAAGGTTACTAATTTTAAGAGCGCTGGTGTCGAGTTTGGTCGCTGGTTGCTCAGCGCTTCCAAATGCTTCGCTTCGCTGAACTCGGACGACAATCGGACGGCGAACATGTCATTCGATTGTATGGATCTTCAGGGTGCGTACATGCCCACAGCACCTAGGTCTTCCCCTGAGCAAATGCCGCGAGCCCCAGGTGCAGCTGAGGAAACTACTCCAAACAACCATGAGCGCCAAAGAAAAGAAAGAGATCTACGAAGTGATGTTTACCTATTTACCCACACTATTGAAGGGGCGATCATGGAGCGGACGTGCTGACTGTCGGTGCAACTTCGTTTGCTGCATTCTCCCACTTCTCGTGAACTTGACCGACCTTCAGCTCTGTGGCAGCGCGCGGATCCACGAGACGCAGCTTCTTGTTCTGGTTGAAGCCGTCGACGCACACTTTCTGCTTAAAGTCGAAGATCGCCTGGTTCACGACCTTCACGGTCGTGCACAACCCGTACGCGTGCTGCATTTTCTTCTTGTCGCCGCTGTTCTTCGCAACTGTCCATACACTCGGCGGCGGCACAGCGAGCATCCACGAGTCACACGCGAACAAATCGTTCGGCATGTACTGCTTATAGTACATCCATTCGTGTCCCTTGTCGTCGGTTCCTTTGTACGTGTGGCAGCCGTGCAGCATCGGCGCCACCTCGGCGATCACCATCGGCTTCACGGGGTCCGCGCACGGATTTTCCTTGATGAAGTCGATGAACGACCAGTACTCGTCCTCTTTTCCAGCCAATGCCAGATTGTCAAAGGTCGTGTGCTTCAAATCGTGTCGAGATGCCGCAAGAACGTACCCCATCATCTCCGCCATCCACGAGTCACGGTGCAGTTCTCGCTTGCCGACCGTCATGTTGCAGTAGTCGTCAATAAAGAGATCCAAGTCGTGTCGCGTCATTGCATACGGTGGACCAACTGAGAAGTACTCGAGCCCGTCTTCCTTCGTCGTCTTCTTACAGTCGGGACAAAGCTGGAAGTTAGTTCCTTTTGGATCGTCGAATCCTGCAGCTCCCAGGTAGCTCGACCATCGCTGCGCAACTGCAACACCATTGGACACATGGTCGTTCACAGTCGCCAGATCGCGCTTGCCTTCATACACGAAAAACGGCTTGTACTGACGGAGTCCTTCAACCACCTCAGTGTGCTCCTGGTAGTTCTGGGAATCCACGTCTTTCCCCTTCGTGATCCGGAAGTCCGAGTTCAGCACAAACGGCTTCAAAAACATGAAGTCCGGGTCGATGATCACAACAATCGACTCTTTCACCGGCGGATTCGCAGTTCGGAGCCAATCGCGGATGCCGAACGGCTTGTTGTACGGCGCGTAGTCGTCTTGCTCTTTCATCTCGGGCAACGGGCGGTCCGAAAAGTCTTTTGTAATGTGCAAGTGCATGAACGGAGTCACTCGAGCCAGCTCGACAGCCTTCTTCAAATCAGCATCCGTGCAACCACTCACGATGCGCGTCAAGCGTCCTCGCTGCTGCACGGTAGCAAACGAATGGGCGAGAACCTGGCTTTGCCAGTCCTGGTACGGCTCGCACGTGGTAGAGAAAACGAAATGGATATCGTCGCTGTTTGCTTGACCAGGCTTTGGTGCTGCTTCGGCATCAGACGTCTTCTTCTTCTTGTAGTCACCGAAGTGTACAATTGGCTCGCTTTCCGCGACTGTCTGAGGAGCAAGCGCCACTGCGGTCGTCCACGCCTCTTTACCGAGCTCCATTGGGACTTTCTTGTTCGCATTGTACCCAAACGGACAAAAGTGGCTCTTGTAGTCTGTGATTGCGCTGTTGTACGATTGCAAAGCCAGGCACACGCTCATCGTATGACGACGACGCAAAATCGTTGGCACGCGCTCGTACCCGTTCGTATTCGACGCGAGATGCCACAAGTACCCGCTCGGCTCTTTGAAAAGCCACGCGTCGCAGCTGAGGATGTCGGCTGGGATCTGCGAGTCAAAGAAATTCCAGTCGCGGCCATCGATCCACGGCGGGAGCGTGAAATTCTGCGCTCGAATCGTAATCGGATACGACGACAGCGCGATCCTCCGAGGTGTGGCAGTCTCGTTGCAGGGGTTGTGCTTGATATCGTCCACGAAATCCCAGTCCTCGTATCGAGACGGGTAGTGGTGCACGCTCAGCACACCGGAAATGCCGATTGGCACAGCGTTATGCGCTGCTGCCAATGGAAACGCCAAGTGACGCTTTCCACTCTCCAGCTTCGACCAGAATTCGACCGCATTCGGCAAAATCTTCTTCAGCACGCCAAACTCGAGCACGAACGGCGCAGTCGCAGCAAATGGTCGCCAATCTCTTGGCTCCAGCGCAGGGAAACTCGAAGGTACGATCTTTTTGAGCGCGCTCTCGTCCAAAGGGGACCGTTTCGGACAGAACCATGACGCATCTTGACCAAACCATTTCGGATCCGTGATGTCTTCCACTTCGCGAAACAGGCTGCGCACGTCGACTTTCTTCGTGAAAATCGCGTCACTGTCCACGATCATGATGAACTCATTGTCTTTCACAAGCTTCAGCTCTCCTCCGCTCGGTGCAGATAGCTGCTGCGTGATCCACTGCTGCAGCACTTGTGGGTGCACTGTCGTAGTCAGCTGTCCTTCTCCAAACATGTACTTCGCCTCCTTGATTGCTGGAAACGCGTACGACTTGACGTTGTACACTGGGTTTTTCTTCGCGACCAGCGCCCTGAACGCCGCATCCGTGCATCCGTACATCAAGTGCGTGACGTTGCGGTCGAAGCCCGTGGAGCGCACTGTGTACGCAAGCACCTCGCCGTGGATCAGGTCGAGGTTCGAGCACCCGGACGTGAACACGACCTGTTTGGGCTGGCGGTGGTCGTGCAGCAGCTTACTCTCGAGCGCGGCTTTCCTCTCGTACGCTGATGCGGCGGACGCGAGCTTCCCTCCCGCGCGCGCATCGGACGACGAGAAGAAGCGGAAATTGAAGTAGAAGATGACGAGGAAGACGGCGCCGAGCGCGCCGAAGAGCGCCTTGCGCACCGTCACGCGCTGCGAGTGCGCCGCGTGGGGCTTCTTGCCCGACTTCTGGCGCTGCGGCAGCATGGCGGTGGTCGGTGGGCGATGGAGATGCAAGGGGCGGGCTCTTGCGTGCTCTTGGATAATGGCGCCACTTGCACTGCACTGCACCTTCGCATGCTGGAGAAAGGGAACTATTCGTCTAAGTACGATAATTCGACGAGTGATAAAAACCCGATCTTTTCATGTTTGCATATTTGGCCAATCGCACAACGAAAACAGATTTTTTTTTACCAATGAAACGGTGTTGAGGGTATAAACACGCAAAACTAACATCTTACGACCAATCAGCGTGCGCCAGCGTTTGTATCGTTGAAGAATTGAGCTCTGACTCCGTTTTTCCCTCTTGAAACCGATACGTCACCCAAACACCAGCACTCGCACACGTAGTTTACTCGCCCAGCTGTACTTGCGAAGTAGCCATTCAGTAGTTAGTCACTGACCTCATGGCGCCAACTTCATTTCCTACGTCACGCAACATTAGCGATTTCTTCACCACCATCACCGTCTTCATCATCAGCAGCCCCTGCGATGTCGAGCAGCATTGCCTGGATCTTAGCGACATTCTCTTCGGGGAGACTCGAGTCGGTCGCGAGCTTCAACGCGCGCGCCAGGTAGAATTGGGCTTCGTCCCAGCGCTGCAGATGCATGAGCTGCTGGCCGTAGTTGTAGAGCACCGCGGGAATCTCGCGGTCGATCTGCGCGGCCTCTTCGTTCTCTACACTAGTAAGAACAGCAGCAGCAGCTCGGGTCTTGTCGTACACTGCGATGGCTTCCTTGTAGTATTTCTCCGCCGCGACTTGCTCGCCCCTGGTTCATAACGGGACCAAGTCAGCCAAACCGTCGGCATACCCATACAAAAAATACAAAAAAATAATTATAGAATGACAGCACACGTACTTGTCCTGGTAGCACTGCGCGACCCGGTCGAGCGTGACCACGCGGCTCATCTCTCGCTTTGCAGCATCCGGGACGTACGGCAGGCTGCCGAGCGCTTCCTGGTAGTAGAGCGTCGCCTGGTTCACCTTGCCGAGCGTCTCGTACTGTGCTGCGATCGCGAACGCCAGCTCAAACAAATGGCGATCTGTAGCAATAGACACCAGCACATACATCCATATAGTCAGTATACTGTCAAAAAGAGCTCTTCCACAGAAGACTGGGAGAGGATTTTCTAGTACCTCTGCTGTTGGTGGCTTTCGTGATCGAGTGCGCCTGCAGGCAGAGCTTGAGCGCCGCCTGGCGGTCTTCTTTCTTCGCACTCTGCTCCGCGAGCGCCAGCAGCCTCAGCACTTTGTTCGATGGCGCATTCTCTCGATTCTGAGTGAGTACACAAACACAAATACCAACGTACATTAGCATAACGACCCAGCCAGTCAGTCAGTATCTTTCACATTCTTTCTCTTTCTACCTTGTAGAAGTATACGCCCGTGGTACCGACGACCAGCAGCAGCGACAGGATCTTCGCTTCCTTTGTGAGCCACCTCCTGAAATCTTTCTTGAGCAGCTCATAACTAGCAGTGCTCGCCGCCGAGTCGGTCGCGAACGAGCGCTGCTGACCGTCATGCACAAGACGGTTGAAGCGAGTACGAGCGACAGCAGCAGCAGCAGGAATGCTGGCGCTACTGCGTCCATTGAGAACACCACGTGCTACCAATGAACGTGCAGAGTGTACAGCAGCAGCAGTGGCAGACGGCAAGCGCGCAGCAGCATGGCGGCCGCCAGCGGCAGCGAAAGCTCTTCTCATCATCATCACGATCTCCAACGAACTCTTTCAAAATGCGCACTTCAGCTTGACTGTGATACTTGACAAATCTGAATGTGTTTCAACCAATCAAAACAGATAAGCATTTGATTTACAGCACTGTTTTAGTCAATAACCATCGAGAGATATTCTTCAAAAGTCGGGATCTTCGGGCTTGGGCTCTGGTGCGGTAGCTACATGTGGTATGGGGTCATGATCGCAGCTTGGTGTACCATTTCGGCGGACTTGAGGTCGATCCTTGCACCGAATGGCTCTGGTGATCTCTATCAGCACTCACGAACTGCTGGGAGGTGGAGTGTGGTGCCTCTGTCATCTTTGAGGCGATCGACGCGGGTGGCGACACTTTCATGAAGGACGACACCGGAGACGGGACGCCCATCGCCCTCTTGTCGTTCTCGCCAACCTGAAGTTTCATCGCCAGGTCTTGAACTTGCTGACCTTGATTCTGTGTAGTCGAGCTGGCGGTGTGGAATGTGAGTGGCGAGCTTTGGGACTGGGAATGAATGCTCTTGGCGTGGAGCTTTTGCCGCAACACCTGCACCGAGGACTTGAGCAGATCCAGGTCCTCGCGGCGCGCCAGCACTTGCTGAAGCTGCTTCTGCAGCGACATTTTGGCGTCCAGCGTCAGCGTGTACTCGTTTCGCAGCTCCTGCAGTTGCTTCTGCAGCTGACTGGACGACTTCTGAGCTGCTTGCAGCTCCTGCTCTTTCCTGTTGAGCTTGTCGATCTGTCACGATTGAGATTGAGATTAACGTGAATGTCAGAGCTTCTTACTATCTCTCTGTTGCCAGCAAACAAGACAAGATTAATCGTACCAGATATGCCTGTGGCTGGTGAAAGTTCGCAAGCTGTACTCTCATCTGTTTGAGCTCATTCTCAAGCTTTGCACGTTCGCAATTCGCTTCTTTCAGCTTTTGCTCAAACTCGAGTGACTCCCGCTGGTATTTCACGACCCGCTGCGCGAGCGACACGCTTTGCTGGAACTGAGCATCCACATGCACCAAATCAGAACCCACTGCAAACTTGGAGATTAGCATCAACTTACCCGTCGCTTGTTGCTGGTCGGGATCGCACCAAATGTCGTCATCACTTCATCCAGCCTCGAGGGTGAGTTCTCTTCATTACTTCCAGGACTGTCCTTGCTGTGGAAAATCGCTCCAGTCTGGACCACCGCGTCGTCCAAATCGATCTCGAGCTGCTCGTAATCCTTCAGCTTGTTTCTCTGTAATAGGCACAAAGTCAGTACTTTGACCCTCAAACCATTGCATTCGCAGCATAACATACTGCCAGAAACGCACCTCAATCTCTAGTGCCACCTCCAGTTGCGTGATCTTTGTCGTCGACGTCGACTCGAGTTTGGCAAATTCCTCTTTGTGAACTTGCAGCTACACCAACAAATCCATGAATAATGTTGAGCTCATTATAAACCATAAACGTCAACATTGAACGAGCACACAAAAGAATACGCCACCTTTTGCTCGAGCATCTCAATTTCGCGTCGTCCAGTTCTGCAGTTGGTCATTTGCTCTTCAAGCGACATTTTCAATTGGTTCATCTGCGAATGACAGTGTCCGTCGTATCAGCATTTTTCCAGCCACATGTCCATTTACTCACGCGTCCATTCATCCAATTGGTATACCTCAAAGTGCTTCATCTTCAGATCGTTCCGGAGACTCGCGAGTGACGTCGTGTGGTTACTCTCCATGCGCGTGGTATCAAGAACCTACCAACGGTACCCCCTTATCAGTCTTCCGCAAGTCACGCCAGTAGTAAACAATCGACAGTTACCACTCACTTTTTCTTCCAGAGCGGACTGGACCTGGTCGAGTTTCGCCTGCAGCAGCTCGACCTGTTTGAGCGCATCGTCGCGCGCCTCTTTCAGCAATCGGTTCTCGCGCTCGTACACGACCTGTCCGCTGTTGCGGATGCGCTCGATCTCCTGTTTCGAGATCTCCGTAAACTTGCCGATCTCGTCGTCCAGTTTTTTCTCAAAGTACAGTCGCGTCTCGTTCTGGAACTGGAGGCTCTGGCTCACGTCGTCTTCGTGTTTCGACTGCAGCGCGTCGATTTTCGCCACCAGGTCCTGCTGTTTCTTCAGCAGCAGCGCCTCGTGCTCCTCCAAATGCGCCTTAGCGTCCTGCAAAAAGCTCTTGTCCGCGCTCAAAAGCGCCATCTTTTGCCCCAGCTCGTCGTACTTCTTCTCCAAGTCACCGTAATGCAATTGCAGCAAATTGTACGCGCTCTCCTTGTCATTTGCCACAGCTCTCAGCGCGTCGATCTCCCCCTGTAGCGCTGTTCGATTCGATAAGAACGCGTCATTCTGACGCTGCTCTTCTTTTATCGCGTCGATCTGTGTGCACAGTGCAGCGATTTGGTGCTCCATCTCCAATCGCGTGGCAGTCGCGAGCTCCAGTTCGTGTTGAAGCCGCAGTTCTTTTGCTTCGGCAACGCGTCGGACCTGCGAAACCTCGTCACTGGCGCTCGACGCACTGGATTTGTACGTGGCGCACACCTTCTGGAGTTCTTCCAGCTCTTTGCGAGCCGCTTCGAGGTCGATTTCCAATTTCGACACTTTGCGATGGACAGCAAGCTGGATGAACTCCTTGATCGATAGGTCTTGCTCATCCTGGCGGGACAGCTATAAGAAAAGCAAGTGATTGCAATGAGTACCAATCTGAATTTTAGGACTGAGCAAGACAGTTGTAGCAAGTACGTCGGATACCTGTTCTGCGAGAGCCTCGGAGATCTGCAGATTCGCAAAGTGGGTTTTCTCGAGTTTCAAACGCTTCTTCATACCGAGTATCTCCGCCTTCACGGCAGCGTTCTCTTGCTCCAGTCTGCTTCTCTCGGACTCGAGCTCTTTCTAATTTACGCAACGCAGCATCACCATCGAGTCAGTATTCCGAACACTCATGTATACACCAAGACGCATAAGCCTACCTCGATAGTCGCGAGTCGGTCCTGCCATGACTTGCGCTCGTTCTGCAGGGTCTTCTCTACCTGGCGCTGCGCTTGGGTCGCGAGCACAAGCTGCGAGCGGATCTTCTCTACCTGGACCTCATAGAATTTCTTCATCATGTCGCTGCCTTGCACATCCTGAATTCGAGCCAACGCAGCGCCAGCTATGTCGCCTTCAAGGGAACTACCACCGTGAATATCGCCTACCTGACGTCTCCCAGCTGGGGGTTGCTGCTGCTGGGCTGCACTCGCTGGGAAGTGCATCAAGTGGTCGTCAAACTGCGAGATGCCGCTGAACGGCTTGCGTCTGGTTGTCATTGTACTCCTCGTTGGTTGGATCGCGTCGTACTGTCCAAACGAGCGCGGCAACGAGAGCTCGCTCGAGATGCTCTCGCTCGCAGAGAGCGAATTGGAGTCGGACGCGAACACCAGCGAGTCTGGGATCTCGATACTGTCGTACTGGTACTGGTCCAGACTCTCTTCCAGCTCGTCACCGTCCTCTTCATCATCGCCGCTGCGCACTCGTTCAAGAGCAGCTGTGTCTTCTTCATCTTCTTTTGCTTCCTCGCCACTATGATGCGCACGCTGACGAGGTTGGTGAGTTGACGAGCGTAGCTCCTCGTCATTATCACCATGTGGAGCCGGGTCAGCGGACTCCTGCTGAGGTATGACGCGACGGTCCTCGCCTAGCAGCACCCTCGTGGAGATGCCCAGCTGCGCTGCGAGTCGCCGAAAGTCTGCGTTCTCGCGGTCGTGGCTGCCGTTGCCATTCCTCCGCTGCGCCATTTTGGATTTGCTATTGTGGGCTTTGCTGTTAGTTGTCACTTGCACATTGCGACGTTTGGATCTTTGGACAGTCAAGTCAAGGTGTGCGGCAAACAAAGTATATGTTTACAGCAAAACCACATTTTTGGGAATAAAAAGTAGCCATCTATTTGTGGATGCATGCACGCAGTCAAGTGTAGCCATTTATAGACTTGACCTCCACAAAAGAGGGGCGAGAATGGCGTGGGGTCAATATGACTCTTGACAGAAGCGAGAGAGAGCTGAATTGCTTGCTCTGCGTGCCTTCTTCTCCCTACCAAGCGAGGCTCTCGTTCAAAAGCGACGTCGATACGCTATTGCTGCCTCACCTGCGCACCGCCATCTATGAGTCTGAGCCGCAATCCTCCGCCGCGGGTACGACACGCTCTGTGTGTGTCTTAAACGAACCACGCCTGCGTGTCAAGTGTTTTACCATACCACTGCTAAATACGAACTGTTACTCTCTCTCTCTCTCTCTCTCTCTGCAGGCGGCTGGGAAGATCCTGGAGCCGAAGCTGAACGACAACTCGGCGAGCTGCCTGACCTTCGAGGCGCGGCCCATAACGCCCGAGGAAGTGCGTCGGTACCGCAAGTCGTACTTCGCCGAGCCTGGATCCCGGATCGCACACCCGGGGCTGATCAACGACCTCAAGCAGATCGATCCTCTCACAAAGTTTGGGCTCGTCACGACGGGCAGCCACCACGTGCAGGACGTGCTCGCGAATGCCCCAGCGAGCGAGTACCAGCGCATTACGCTCGTAAAGTCGGAGGCCAACTACGCGAGTCACAAGCGCGAGCCGCTGGGCAAATCGTACATGCGCGCCCATGTACTACCCGCCAACATGCAGAAGCCCGAGTTCGCGTTCGGCATCAGCGGCACGTTCGGTGACTCGGCACGGGAGCTGCTATACCCGAGCACGTCGTTCACCAACAAGCAGGACGAAAAGCTCTACAAGCGCTCGCATGGCTCGGTCGCTCCTGGCGAGCAAAAGAATCGCGAGTACCAGTGGGATTCGGCCAAGATTGACCCGAGAAAGTACCGCTTTGGTGTCAAGACGAACGCGGTCGGTGCGGAAGGACTGGGTGCGTCGACATGTCTAAACCCTGAGATGGACGAGACACTGCCGCGCTCGGGGATCACCGCCAAGCAGGTGGAGGACCTGCGCAGCACGTACGACCACTTGGGGAAGCCGAAGCATCTTGGCGCGTCGAGTACCAACTTACCACCAGATCACATCTTTGGTGCGCCACTGAAGAAAGACCCGGGCAGCGCCTGGGACTGCATCCAGGGCCAGTACTCGGCCGAGGAACAGCAGCCGGACGCGGACCTGGGACGACCCGCGAACTACGGCTGGAAGAACGTGTCAACCGAGACGCGGTCGTTCGGTTTGCCCAGCATCCGCTCCGACATCCCTCTTCCAGGAAAAAGGTCTATCGCCGACGGACAGAACTACGGCGACGATTCGAGTGCCAAGGAGCTCTTGTACCCGGAAGAGTTCGCGTCCAGCGGCATCAAGGACGATGAGTTCGTGCAGCCGCGCGACAAGAAGCACCTGCGCGACCTCTTTGAGAAGATCGGCTACAAACTCCCCGACGAAGTGTTTGCGCTCGTCTGGGTCGACGCGACGCTCTGCGGCAAGTACACGCCCAGGGACTACTGTAGCGTCGCCGAGTTCCGCGACGCACTCAACAACTACCTGGAGGCCGACGAGAACGGCCAGACAGCCGTGCAGGAGTGGAAAGAGCGGCTCTCAAGCCTGTAGTGAGATCCATATCGGCTTGCTATCTGCTTTTTTTATTTACACATTGAATACAATCATGAAAAATGAACCTACCACCACTCGCTGGACACGATTCATTTTGTTTGAATGATTGGTCACCAGCCACCCTCATCACCACCACTCATTGGACTTCTGAGCTGAGCTATTCATACGCTCGTTCGAGCTGCTGACTGGCTAGCTGATGCGCAGATCCGACGGCAGCATGACGCCCAGGTCGCCGCAGATCGTGTTTATACAGACCCAGTTGCCCTCATGGTCACTTTTCCACATGCGCACCGTGCCGTCGTCGCCCGAGGACGCGAGCATCGTGCCAGCGATGTTCCACTCGACGCGCCAGACCTCCGAGTCGTGGTGGTGCTTGAGCGCCACCTCCTCCACCTCGCACTGCAGGTGACCCTCGCCCATCTTGAGCTTCCAGATGCGCACCGTGCGGTCCTTGCTCGCAGTGGCGACCAGGTGGTAGGAGCGCCCCATGTTCGGTGCCCAGCACACGTCGTGGATCGCGTCCGAGTGACCCACGAGCTCCGCGACCACCTGCCACCGCCTGTACGTGTTGTTGTAACCCCAGACCTTGACCACCTCACTGTTGCCGCCCACCACGATCATTGGCACATCGAAGCGCGACTGGTTCCATGAAATGCACGTCACGCCCTCCTTGTCCGCCAAAAACTCCTCCTGCAGCGGCCAGTGTGACAGGTTCATCACGTCGATCGCCTCGTACATGCGCACGAACCCGTCTTCCGACGCAGTCGCCTAATACAACATGCCGTACCAAACACACATGCAACCAGGCAGTTAGATGGACGGCACAGACACGCGTCTTGCTTCACTCAGAGCCACTTACCAAACGCAACCCCAAGTGGCGGGGACAAAACTTCACGTCGTGCACCGACTCGCGCGAGTCCACGAGCTGCGCCTGATTGCGCCAGCCCTCCTTCATACCGCCGCCGCTGCTGCTCCCGTTCGCCGCGTTGTTGAGGTACATGCCCTGGTCCTCCCAGATGGACACCGTGCGGTCGAACGAGCAGGACGCGATGATCTGGCCGAACTCCGGATGTGCCCACGCGATCTTCCACACGCTCGCCTGGTGCGCGTTCCACTCGTACTCGAGGCGCCACTCCTGGCCATGCTCCTCCCAGACCTTGATCTTGCGGTCCGACGAGCACGTCGCGAGCCGCTTGCCGTAGAAGTCGAAGCTCATGTCGTGGATGAAGTCGCCGTGCTGCGACGGGAAGCGCCGAAAGATTTTCTAGCAGGGTGCAAGAGAACGATGAGAGGCAAAGCGCGTACCCACACGACGTCAGTGCTATCGCACATACACATATTAAAATCAAAACAGTGCTGCAGAGCCTCTTATGCGCATTCATAGAGTACCAGCGAGCACAGCAAGCATGCCACGCCCACGCACCATCATGTCTGCTGCTTGTTGAGATTTGCCCAAATAACAGCAGCAAGCAGCTCACACAAGCACTCGAATGTGGACCACGCCAGTATATTAATACATATGATTGGTAAAAATGAACTATAATTTTTCCATTATCAGCCAATTGAAACTACGAACTCTCCTTCGTCCAGTTTATCCCATTCAACGTGGCGCCCATTTCTATACTCACCGAGAAGCTCTTCATCGAAAATGGCGACGCCTCCGGATATCCACGCAGTGCTCCAAGCCGAGATGCGCGCGGCGCTCGAAGCGAAGCGCAAGGCCGCCAAGCTGCGCGTGCTGCAGGCGTTTCGTGAGGGGCGCAAGTGGCAGGACGTCGCGGCGGAGAATGGCGTACCGTACTCGACAGCGAAGCGATTAATCAAGCGGGGCACTGTCGAATTCAAACCTCGCGGCGGCGCGCGCCTCTCGCTGGTCAAGATGACCCCTCAGGTGGTGGCAAAGCTACTCGAGTACACTGCGGGTGGTCGACGGGTGTCGCTCGAGCGTATACGGGAGTGGCTACAGACCGACCTCGGGGTCACTGTGAGCTCAAGCACAATCCATCGCACGCTTCAAGAGCTACAAACACCAAACACGTCATACCAGCAGCAGCGACAACGGCAGATCGAGATGGAAGAAGAAGAGGACGAAGAAGAGGATGACGAAGAGCTGGAGGAGGTCTGGATCAACAGCGATGTGAACAAGGAGCAGCGCAGGGCGTTCGCGAAATCGCTGAGCGCGCACATTGCCGCGGGAGACATGGTCGTCTACCACGACCACACCAATTTCGACGCCAGCGTCTCGCGCATGAACGCGAGGTCTCGCTCCAGCAACAGCGACGCCGTCCAAGGTACGACAGCTAATTCTGCTGCACAACAGCCTAGATGCAACAACCTTCACGTCCACGGCGCAGTCTCGCCAGGGTCCGGGATTTTGCTTGTGAACGCGCAAAGCGCCGTCGCGACAGAGGAGGAACTCGCCCACTTTCTTGCCGATCTCTTTGCAGCCGCCATGAACACTGACGAGTACCAGGAGCTCGTCGTGGGCAAAAAAGTGGTCATTGTAACCAACTTCGCATCAGAATACAGCCGCGTGGTCTGGCTGGCGCGTCAAATGATCGTCGACGAGGGTGTTTTCAACAGCGACCTGTTCGTGGTGCTGCCCATGGCTCCGTACAGTCCGATGCTGAACCCGATGACGGGCTGCTGGGGGATTCTACAGGCGAGTATGAAGCACTTTCTCACTGTTCGAGAGCACATGTTCCTGATCCGCGGCCCCTACTACGATTCTGCGGAGGCGCATCGGATGGCAATGCTCAGAGAGGCGGTAATAACGTGCGCGGCCGCGATCACCCAGCGGGTCGTGTGGAGGCAGGACCGTCGATGCCTTCGCGCGTGCCTCGCGGCCGAGCGAGGCGAGGACATGGAGCTGTGGTAGGCAAGTGGAAGTGGTGAATCATGGTGTGTGTTTGTGGAGATGTTCGTTTCCACTTTGCTTGGTAAATGGTCAGTATGAAAGATGGTGTTGTGTGTTGCTGTATGTCAAATCAATTAATGCAAATTCTTGATGCGGTATATTGTTTTTCGGGAGTTCTAATAGCCACAAGACCACCAAGTCTCTATTGAGAAGTCGCGAAAATCTATAGCGCATCGACGTCGACGCCGCCGAGGCGGCCAGAAGCGTACCCTCCGGCGCGGTTCTGCGCGTTCGAGAGGTCAAATTTGCCGCCGTTGGCCGCGACCCCGGCCTCCCGCTCGATGCGGTCGTCCTCCTCCAGCTCTTCGCGCAGCCAGTGCTCGACGGCCTTGTACATGGGGATTACCTGGCCGTTGCGCTGCGTGCACTGTTCGATTGGTCCATAGAAGCCGACCGTGCCGCGGCGGATATACAGTACGTCGGACGCCCACACGTCCGTGCCGTCAAAGATGTGCGTCGCAAGCAGCACGGTCGCGCCGCGCTTCTCAGTCTCTTCTTTCAGGAACGCCAGCACGTTCTCGCGTGAGATGATGTCGAGCATACCGAGCACTTCATCCAGGATGATCAGCTTGGACGGGCGGATGAGCGCCAGGAACAGCTGCACGCGGCGGCGCTGGCCGTCCGACAGACGGTGCAAGCGCCACTTTGGGTCGATGCGCAGCACCTTCAACAGGTAGTCGCGGCGCTCGGGGAACTCAGCTTGCAGCTTCACCATCATCTCGTCGATTCCCATGTCCGCAGAATACGCCATCGCGTGCGTCGCAAACGCAACCGCGCGGTGGCCCCAGTCTGCGCTCACGAACGCGCGCATCTGGTTCAGGATCGTGTCGCGGAAGCTGTCGCGGCCAAAGATCAGCGACGTGTCGTCCGCAGTCAGGTGTTTGCCTGCGAGCACGCCCAGCAACGTACTCTTGCCAGCGCCGTTGCCGCCGACCACGAGCACGCGCTTGCCCGGCTGGATCGTCAGGTTCATGTTCTTGAGCACGCGGTCGTCCTTGACGGGGTCCATGATCACATTACCGCTGGCGTCGTGTTGCAGCTTATTGACGAGGTAGCCGCCGATCGTGACCTTGGCGAACGCGAAGTTGAGGTTCGTGAGCTGCACTGGGGGTGGAGCATCCGCTGGAATGGACGCCATTGCTGGTGTGTGTGATGTGTGGAGATAGGAATAGAGAACACGCGGGTACCGGTTCGCTGTGAGACGGTAAATCGGACAATGAGGAGCTGCAAAGGGGAGCGACTGACTGCTAGAGCTGATGCGTACCGTGAGTCCGACTGGAGCTGCTGGCACTGGCTGGGCGTACCGCGTCAAGAGAAGCGAGAGAGCGCAAGCGAAGTCGGAAGGCAGAGCGACGACGATGGAAGATGTTCTTTGGCCATCTTCCCCATTCGTTCGTTCACACACACTCGAGTGGTGTGGCAGTGGTGTGGCATTCCTGCCAAAGAGAATTTCGAGTGATGGCAGCGCGTCATCAATTTATTTTTCTCCAAAAACCGGCCATCAATTCAAGTCATACCCAATCAAATGAATTGTTTCGGTTTTCCTTTCTCACCATCACTCTTGGAATAATCTTAGAATGACTGTCAGCATCAACCCTCGTGGCAGTTGGCTGTCGAGCCCACTTCGAAATGGTACCCAGCGTCGTCATTTGCTCATTTGAGCCGAAGCACAACGACAAGTACTAGCTATCTGCCTCTCCTTAACTCCGAAGCCCTCAGTTCCCAAGTCACTCTGCAATGGAGAAGCTCCTCTTCGCCGCGTCGATCGGCGCGATGCTGCCATCGCTGCTGCTGCTCGAGGAGCTGCAGCGCAAGTTCATACGCGAGCTCCCGGAGCAGTGCAACGCGATCCTGGACAGCCAGCTGCTGCTGCGACCCGCAGTCATCCACCCGCACCTGAAGTGCATGGGTATGGCCGGCCGCGACCTTTACCGGGACTTCTACAACTTTGACCTCTTCCTGTTCCCAATAATCTACTCGACGTTCCTCTCCGGCGCTCTCTCGAGGGTGTGGCCGCGCGGCAGTATCGTATGGCTCGTACCGATCTTCGGCGCGCTCGCGGACGCGATGGAGAACGTCAGCGTGTATTTCCTGCTGCTCAAGTTCCCGCAACGCTACGAGTCGCTGGAGATGGCAATCAGCGTGTTCACGCACACCAAGTGGTTCATGGTCGCGCTGTCGATAGTGCTCATGGTGCTCGGCGGACTGCTTCGCCTCGTGGAGGCATGGCGTCACCAGAAAACGGTCCAACAAGTAGCTCCGAAAGCGAAGGCCGCGTGAAGTAGAAAAGACTAGTCGAGAGAGCTCTGAAGAAGAGCCAGGTGTGGTGGTGGTGGTGGTGCTCAATCGAGTATTTCGTATGGTAGGCTATATGGTGATGAGCTAGTGAAACAAGAAGAGCAATATGTTGTTTGTTTGACACAGTCCGAGGAGGAGCTCATAGCCTCTAGGTCTCTCTCGGTAGTTACCTAAATGTAACGAATCATTGCATGGTCTTCCTGGTTATGAATTGAACAAAGAAACTCGACGCGTTGTGGCCAAATACGAATGAACCTGACTCGAGTTTGAGGGTCGAGCGCGTCACTCGCGGATGCACGATGACCCCAAATCTCCAGAAAGCCATACAATAATTAGACAAGCGCTTAAGCGATTGCGGCTTGGTCAAGGAGTGTCCGCATGCGTTAATCTGAACTGGAGGAGTTAGACGTTTGATGGTTGGGATTTCTGTCCACACACAAGTGAATACGAGTACGAACAAAAGGACCCAGGTGCTGACGCTAGCGCACCATCACACCTCGCGTAGTGATTACGACGAGGATCCCGCACGTCAACCTGACAACGCTTTGTATCTTCCTGAGCCGCATGGAATGCTTCATGAGCTTCTGGTCCGTGTTGCGTGTCCAGTACACCTTGGCTCGCGGTTTCGAATCGCAGATCGCAACGATCCTCACCCTCGGTCAGCGTGTCCTCTTGGACTTTGAGCAAACCTCGCTTCGAGAGCCTCAAAGACCTGGGTACACCACTGTAGGGTTCCTGGATGGCAAAGGGTTCCTAGGAGATTCAATGCTTGAGTGTCAAACCTTGATGGTAATCTTAGACAATAGGATAGGATGTGAGCCCAAAGGGATAGCCTGTCCGCGTCTGCGCGTCTTTCGGACAATCACTACACACTCACTTTCCAAAGACACAAAAAGCTACGGTACCCATCAACCCAGCAGCTCACTTCAGTGCAACACTGATAATGGAAGAGAAGTACGTGGTCTTCGCGGTATCGGCCTGCGTGCTGGTCGCTGCGCTCTTGTACCTCGGCACGGTGGAGCGTGCGTTCGTGCGTAAGTCCCCAGTGACGTGTAACGCGGTACTGGACACCGACGTCTTCCTCACGGCCGCCAAAATCCGACTTCACCTAGCGTGCCTCGGCCCTCGCGGCCGGAGCATGTACCTCGACTTTTACAAGTTGGCTTCATCGCGTTCCCGGCGATCTACATGAACTTTGCCTACCGCAGGCTCTCACTGCTCTAGGGTGAGAGTAAACCGGGCCTCCCGATCGCAGTCGCGGTGTTCGATGTGCTGGAGAACGCGAGCATGGTCTTCCTGCTGCTCAACTTCCCAGCGCATTACGGAGTTCTGGAGATCGCGGTGGCATGCCTCTTGCGGCTCAAGTACGCCATGGTGGCAGCGATGGCGGTCTCGCTGGTCGCGGGACTCGCGGCTCGATCCGCAGGAACGCTCAACGGCAGCAAGTTGAAGACCGTGTGATGGTCATGCTCCACTCCCTCTCCCACTCTCTCATGTTTTGTTTAATGTACCAGTAACATCGATGCGATCTACCACTTACACGGCGATTGTGTAGCTCGGTTACTTTGAGATCATGGGGTAGACCCTTCTCCGTGTTGCTTAGCTTGTCCTGCAACTTGAGTCCTCGAAACTCGTAGTAAAGATTATCGATCTGTTTGCTCGCCTCTGGGTGGGTGGTTGGCTGACGTGGCCCTGACGAAGCAAAACAAGCAATACCAAAATCGTCCAAAGCAATATACCCCTTCTCCCAAGCTCAAAATTATACCATGCAACGTAAATAATGATGACATAGTGAAAGCAAGTGAATTGAAAGCGCATCAATCGTCCGAAAAAGCGCTTTTTGAGCGCTCTGGTTTCAAAAATCGTGCAAAGTGTGTGCAATTCGCTTTTTCGGGACGATCTTCATACAACAATCAGGTAAAACAAACAGTTTTCGGGACGATCGATGTACTTTCAATTCACTTGCTTTCACTATGCCACTATTTACGTGAATATCAGCTCGCACTCAAGCGAAGCGGCATCGTACCTAACTATCCACGTTCGCGCAACATTTCATTTACACTTCTCTAGGCAATCTGGTCACAAGCAAGAAGATTGAAAGAAAGAATGAATGATCGCCATCTCGAGAGCGACGACGAGGCGCCCGAGCTCTTGGAGCTGGAGCTCGATGAGCCCGCGCCGTCACCCGTACCAGCTTCATCTGTCGCTATCACAACACCAGCGCTACCTCTCAAGCCGGTTCCCGTGACGATTATCTCGGGCTTCCTCGGCGCGGGCAAGACGACGCTGCTCAACTACATCCTCACGGCGCGCCACGGCAAGCGCATCGCGGTGATCGAGAACGAGTTTGGCGAGGAGATCGGCGTGGAGAACCTTATCGCCAAGGACGGCGGCAACGGCCAAGTGTTCGACGACTTCTATGAGCTCAGTAATGGCTGTGTCTGCTGCTCGGTGCGCGACGACCTGGTCAACACGCTCGAGAAGTTGCTCGAGCGTCGCGACCGCTTCGACTACATTCTGGTGGAGACCACGGGCATGGCCAACCCAGGCAAGGTCGCTTCAGTGTTTTGGGTCGACACTGAGCTCGAGGGCCGTATCTTCCTGGATGGCATCGTCACGCTCGTCGACGCGCCGCGCATCGCGTTCCACCTGGACCACCCGGACACACAGCTGGAGGCGGCCTCGCAGCTGGCGTACGCGGACCGAATCCTGCTCAACAAGCGCGATCTCGTGACTTCCAAGCAGCATGAAGAAGCGATTGAGGCGCGTGTCGCTGGGGTGAACGCGATCGCCAGCGTCACGTGGACGCAGCGCGCCGAGATTCGGTTGGAGGACATTCTGGACATTAAGAGCTTCACGACCCAGCGCGCGATGGACATCGAGAAGCTACTGACTGCCCAGAGACAGCATGACCATGACCATGACCATGATGGCGATCATGATGGTGATGCCGAGCGCACACATACTGGCGGCATCCAGACGACCTGCATTACGGTGGACGCTGGTGCGCTGAGTATGGAGAAGCTCGAGCGCTGGCTGGGCGAGCTGCTCTGGGACCAGAACGGAGACGAAAATGGAGGCAGCCACAGCGATCAGCAACAGCACACGAAGCAGAAGCTCTTCCGCATGAAGGGCGTGCTTGCGATCGCCAACGAGCCCAACAAGTTCATTCTGCAGGCCGTGCATGAGCTCTTTGAGGTATACGCGTCAGATGAACCGTGGGCTCAGGCAGATGGCGCCGAGGATAGTGGAGAGGTTACGCAAGGGAGCTGCTGCTCTCGCATCGTGTTCATCGGACTGTATCTAGAGAACGAGCGACTGGAGAGCGGACTGAAGAGCTGCATCGCGCTGGACGCGTAGAGGGAGTAGGAATCAATTTTTAGGTTGCATGTCTGACAAAGAAAGAAAAAAATGCGCCTGTAATATTTGGGCCAATGTCGCCAGCGACGTACGAACGGAGTTGTCGAAAGGCTAGACCATGACAACTTCGTAATCAATTGCACAGTAATCGAATACCGACCTATCCTCTTTGATTATCTACAGCCTCTGTGTAAACATGCACAATCCGAGACATCATGTTTACTCACACAGTGCGTTCTCGCGTCCGTTAGCAACCAAAAGCGAGCAACCTTGTTCCCTGTTCGTTAATCCGCGTGACTGTGCTCCATCCTCATTCCTCAACTTGCTTCCTTCTCCATAAGCAAGCCTCTTCAAGCCCCAACGATGTCAGCCGCCCCACGAACCATTAACGCCTACGCTGCCTTCGAGTCCCGTGGTCTCGTCGAGCCCTGGCAGTTCGAGTCGCGTCCGCTCGGCGCCGAAGATGTCGAAATCAAGATCTCGCACTGCGGCGTCTGCAACACGGACGATCGACAGTGACTGGGGACCAAACACCTTCCCTTGCGTCATCGGTCACGAGACCGTCGGCGAAGTGACGCTCGTCGGGCCAGAGGTGACACACCTCGCTGTGGGTGACCGTGTTGGCCTCGGTACGCAGGTGTTTGCCTGCCTCAACAAGGACAAGACCAAGCACTGCGTCGAATGCGCCGACGGTGCTGACACCTACTGCAGCCGCACGCTGTGGACCTACAGCTCGCAGTACGATGACGGCCACCCGACTCGCGGCGGGTACGCGGACTATATCCGCGTGCTCTCGCACTACGCATTCAAGGTCTCCGAGGCGATTCCATCGGATGTTGCTGCGCCGCTACTCTGCGCGGGTGCGACCGTGTTCACGCCGCTGAAGCAGGGCGGCATCAAGGTTGGTGGCCGCGTCGGCGTTGTCGGTATCGGCGGACTGGGTCACCTGGCGATCCAGTTCATCCGCGCGCTCGGAACGATCCCCGTCGCGTTCTCGCGCTCGTTCAGAAAGGAAAAGGACACCCGAGCGCTTGGTGCGCAGGAGTTCTACAACCTGAGCGACCCGGAGAGCGCCAAACAGGCGGTCACCTCGATCAACATGCTGCTCATCACCGCCGACGCTACCAATATATCGTACAACACGTACTTGGGTCTGCTGCGACCGCGTGACACGTGCGTGATGCTCGCGGTACCGAACGACGAAGTCAAGTACCTGCCGTTCTTCCTGGTCAGCCGCGGCATCAAGTTCGTCGGCAGCGGTATCGGGTCCATTGTGGACGTGAAGGACATGCTGAAGCTCGCAGCGGAGAAGAATGTGCGTCCGATTATCCAGAAGATGCCGATGGCCGAGGCGAACAAGGGCCTCCAGATGGTACGCGACGGCGCGGTGCGCTACCGTGTCGTGCTTGAGAACTGAGAAAGGACGCTTTTCTCATTGAGCTCTGCATTTCTTGTGTAGCTTTTCGTTTCCAGTGGCTAGCCAGAAGGAGCATTGACGTCTACTGGTATCCATATAGCACTCAACTGCACTTGCAACGATACACTCCATCTCTTCACTACTTGGTCTCTTTCCGATAGTTTGTTTATTTCTGCTGCTGACTCCACTCATCTGGCAGCGTGCCGTTACCGAGCGACGCCAGCGAGCGCAGCTTGATGAACCCGAGTAGCACTTGGCGGAAGATCTTCCACGTCTCGTTGACCATCACAACGCGCGAGTGCATTTCGTCCACGAGCGAGAGCGAGCCGTCGACACTAATGCCGATGCTGCTGTTGCGTTTGCTGCTACTACTACCACTGGCGCCGCCAGCAAGCGCTGCACAGTCTTTCCCAAACATGTCATGCAGCCGTTCCAGACGCTCGATGAACAGCAGGTAGACTGCCTCGTGCTGAGCCACATCCTGGCTCGAGAGTTGGTCTGCGGACGTCGAGGGGCTCAAGTATAGCACCTCGCGCGTGGAGCTGCGGGACGAAACGGCAGACGATCGCCGCGAGAACGACTCGGTCTGGATGTTGTTGTTCTTCCCGATATGCCGCAACTCCTCCAATAGCTCTCGGCACTGCTCTCGATACCCGCTCCAGGAGCTCACGAGGAACTCGTAGTTCTGCGCAGGGTCCGGGGAGATCTTGAACAGCTCCACGGCGCTATTTTCCAGACTCTGTAGTTCGGCGAGAGGCTCGCGTGCCAATACGGGGAAACAGGCAGCTGCTAGACGATCGCTGATGTGCTCCTCTGCCAGGTTCTTCTGTGAAACTCCACTTCCAGTTCCTGCTGCTGTCTCACTACCTCCTTTCTTCTCAAAATGACGCTTCTCAGTCGAGCAGAAGCGGCGGAAAATCACGCACACGTCGTCGCTCAGATACGAGATCTCCGACTTCTGGAGCACGTTCGCGATCGCGCCAATCTGCGAGAACTTCTCAAAGTGCTGCATTTCGTCGTCGAGCGTGCAGCACACCATCTTGACTTCGTTCATGCGCTGCACTACATAGCGCTTCCACTCTGTCAGCGCCAGGAGCAGGAACGCTCCTGCCTCAATGTGCGTGTTGGAGTTGCTTAAAGTCGAGGTGGTGCTGCTAGTCTGTGCAGCCTCCTCAATCCGAACTCGAAGCCGCTGCTTCTGGTCAGCGCTCAGCCTAATAAATGCGCTTAGCAGGATGTTCACTGCTGTCTCGATCGGGATCCAGTCTGGAGGTTCCATCGTTCTAGAACTGCTACTTTCGTCTTGCGCAGAATCGCCGCTGTTAAGGGATCCAAAGTTGAATACGATCGACGGTGGATTGACGACGCGGAAATTGTGCAATCCACAGCGGAAGACGCCGTGGAGAAACGCCAACGCTTCGTTTTGCCCAAGCAAGCGATCGTCTGGGGATGCGTTGCTCATGCTACACAACGCACTGAAGAGCATGACCATAGCGTTGGTCTTCACGTACGCTCGGCAATTGACAAACACGTCGTGAATGAGCTTCTCCGCCTCCCAGCGCGTGCCAAATTTTTGCAGAAAGAAGTCGTAGATGAGCTCCATCAAGATCGGCTTCGGCGCGGGACCGATACCTCCGTTCAGCGTGCTCAAGCTGACCGCAGCTGCTGAAGACGATGAATTTCCGTGAAAGGCGCTGCTCGTCATACTCAGCTCCGTGAGAAGCAATGGATAGCGCTCAGGCCGCAGCGACTGTCTGAAGACGGCCGAGATCACGTAAAGCAGCCAACTCAACGGACGCTCGGCAAGGCGCGAGTGGTAGTCCGCCTCCTTCTTCCCGTAGTTGTGATGAAGCAGCGGACGCATCACGAGCGGCACGCCTTGATCGCGTCTGAGGTGTTCGCGGAACGCAGCTTGCATGCGCTTGACGCATAGCTTCTGTCTGACAGTGTCGATCAGAATCTCCACGCTGTGATAGAGAACGATACAAAATGTAGTCCACACTGTCAGACATCGATACCCCCACCCAACATCAACATCGCAATACAGCATACACATACCTGCTCTTGTCTCGGAGGCGGACGCATTCCAGAAGTGCGTTCAGCGCTTTCTCCATGCTGAAGATGTTCTTCGAGTGGAACAAACAGCCAGTGATCTCATGCTTGACCAGTTTCGTAAGCAGCAAGTTGTCGATCAGTCGGTGGAAAGATGTCAGTAGCCGCACGCCATTAGAGTACGCCTCCTCGCTGTCTTTCAGGCACGAGGTTATTTCATATGACAGCTGATCGGTGGAGCTGCGTGTCCATAGCGGCAGCGCTTCGATACTTGTCGTTAGCTCGTTGCGCAGGATCACGGAAAACTTGTCAACTATGTACGTAGCCCGCGAGCTCGTGGAAAGCGCAGCAGCGGTTGGCAAATACGAACGATCAGCAAGGCGGGCAATACCCGCCGCAGGACTTTCCAGTCGCATGCAGCTTGAGAAGAACTGTGCGGATTCAGCTACATCCATGAACACGTCAAAATTCACTGCGCCATTCCCCTTCACATAGGCGTTGCGAAAGAGGTTCGCCACCATAAAGGGCGGGATTTCGTCATTCAGAGTGCGAATCATGATTCGGAACTGTTCCATGTCCATCGTCGCAGCGCTGATCCCACCAAGGGTGATCAGCGACTGGCGGGTCTCCGGTACTCGATTTGACGGTTCAGCGAATGACACGGCCCCTGTTGCGGTTTGGAACATCAGGCGAATCGCCGCGCGTCGATGCGCTTGCTCCTCTTTGTACTCGAGCATCATCAACTCCACCCAGAGATTCGCATCGACAAACTGCTGAGGAGCCACGTCAGTATCGTCTTCGTCTTCATCGGCGTTCGAATCCGCATGCTGTCCCGTTTTGCCGCGTTTCTTCTTCTCCTTCGCGTTCCGAGGTTGCTCTGGTGGGAGAAACACGGCGGGTTTCTCTTCTTCAGAGACATTGGTGACCACGTAATTCATGACCTTCTTGTCCAGCGCTGCACGTTCAGATTCCGTTGCCTTCGACAGCACCACACTGGTAGCCAGTGAGGCATGATATGGAGAGATCCAAATCGTCTTGGGGACTCGTTTTGCGCTTGGACCATTTGCAGCGGCGGGCCCCAGAGTCTCATACTCATGGGAGAATTTGACGTACGACACGCACTTACGAAGCGGTCCCCAGTCCAGTCTTCCGCCGACCAAAATGTCGAGCACTCGGTAGCAGTACAGCATGAACACGAGTTCGTCTTCGCCGTATTTCTCATCAAGCAGTGAAAGAAAGAGCTTCGCCTCCAAATACCCTTCCTGGACCAACGCTTTTACGCCGTAGTAGAGACACCACCGGTCTTCATCGGCTTGCATTTGCTGCTGCTCGGGCGAAAGAATGGTGCGCGGGAGTGATGAGGAGTCATCACTATCGCTTGGCTCGCTGTACCCGCTGCCGAATTCACCTTGATTCTTGTCGTCCTTGATCGAGCGCCACGGCGAAAACCAGGCATACACAAACTCCGGCATCCGAACCCGCAGCGGGAAAATGCCTCCGTTCCATTTGCACATGGCGTCGTCAATCTGCTTCGCAAAGACGATGGAGCGCATGCAGCTGAATGTCCATGCCACCTCTTTGTGGGGACGACGTCCTCGAAGGTTCGGCAGCAATATTCGAAAGTACAAACACTGAACACGTCTCCTTCTCACCTTCTGTGCTTTTGTGTTGTCGGCGTCATTCACCTCTGAATCGACATTCGCATTTCCTCCCTGGGATGAAGCAAGAGTCTGGTCAGCCAGCTTCCCTTGAATGGACATATCCTTCATATCCTGCTTACATCTCATACACACGCCAACTAAATTTCGCCGACTCCTGGCGTGATCTGAGCCAGTTGGTCCTCTCTCAGCTTCGGGACTGGGCGGAGGCGCATTCGACTCTTTCGCATCATCCTCTTCCTCGTCGGCTTCATCCTGTGCACGCTTTCGCCGTTCTTCTTCCTGCGCGGCTTGCAGCTCGTGTGCAGCAATCATGTCACTCTGTTGCTCCATCAGCGACGCAATGGTGTCGTCTTTCGCAGTGAGGATGATCGTCATGTTCGACATCTTTTCTTTCAGCGCCTCCAGCTCTTGCTCCACCGCTTCTTTTTCTATTGTCAGCTTCTGATTTTCCTGGATCAACGGACGCAGGTGCTCGATTTCTTCTCGACACAACTCATACTTTTTCTCGAGTTTGTTGTAGTTTTCGCGGAGCTCGACAGCCTTGACTTTCTCCGTATCTTCCCGCATTTGTCGAAAAATGGTGTTCAGCGTCTTCATGGTGTCGCCCATTTTGGTCATTTGCTCCTTTGACTCTGTCACTTTTCTCTCCATCTCCTCTTTGTGCGCCTCGAAGCCAACGCTCAGACGCTTGATCTCTGCTTCGTAATGCTCCTTCATGTCTTCCGTGTCTCGCTGGTGATGCTCGCTCGCTCGGAAAATCTCCTGTCGCATCTTGTCCGACTCTTGCAACGCTTGCTTCAAGTCTTTTGAGCGTGCACAGTACAGCCGCTCCAGCTGATAAAAGGCTTGCGCATACTGGATGCGAGTTTTTCGGAGAAGCACCCCTTGTTCCAGGAACGACACCGTGAGCATCGCCTCGAGCTCACCCAGAATGATATCCGACCATTTCTGCTCGAAGAAAAGCTTCACGAGCACTTTCTGACCCTCGGTGCTTTTGTCGACCCCACCCGGAAGCGACTCGTCGGAACCTGGCGCCAGCAAGTACTTCTGAGCGACTCGAGCTTCAATCGACATGATATCCCGGTCGATCATTGCTAGTTTCTCGTTGCAGGCGACGTCCCATTTGTTCTTCTTGTTCACAAACTGGATCGCAATCTCAAAACACTTTTCAAGGTCCAGCACGTCTACTCGTCTCGATGGTCGCTCCACCCCAGTGATACTGCTTCCGCAAACTCCTCCAACGCCATTGTTGCCTTTCGACCGCTCTTCGGACCCTGGTAGAAAGTGCCAGATCCTATTGCGGCTCTGCGCAGCGTGGCAGCAGCTCTCAGCCATTTTCTCGATCGTGTAGAAATGCGACACTGTGTCGTACTCTTCGTCGTGCTGCTGGTTCACATTCGCTTTCTTCGCATCGTCACCATTCATCCCAGAGACAGGAAGTGTCCCGACCGACTTCGAGCTGCCCAGTTCCATTTTGGGGAGCAATTTTTTCGAGCGCTTGGAGAATTCGGGTGTGTTGTGGCTGGATTGAGTTGGGGATCGAGATTTCACATGCGGCTCCATGAATGGTGCGGATCGAAAGAGTGAACTCTGGTGCAATGACTCGGTGCCTTTCTGGTCGAGAATGAACTTGCGCACATCGAACTCTCCTTCTGTCGCTTGCAACCGACTGGTACTTGATGCCCCTGCCGTCGATGACTTCCGAGATGGATGCGCTCTGTCGTTGCTCTGGATCGAATCGAGATGGAGTGTCGCGCTCCCTATGGTAGTAAACGGGCGGGATGCCGAAGCGAGCTCATCCGACTTGATCCTTGTCGTTCCCTCCATGATGAGCGCGGGCGTGAAAATTTTCGTGACTGCTCCCGTCTCCCTTGAGTGCAGTTATCCAGCAGTCGTCATCCGTTACTCCTTAATCGCTCGCAGAGCTGAGGAAATCGAAGAAAGCCTGAAACTGCTTTGATAGTTAGCGGAAACGAGGTTCACGTTCAAGTTATTCAACTATTGAGCTCCTCTTTACCATGGTATTTGTGGTATATCTTGCATGCTGGTCTTTATGTTTTTTTAATGTTTCATTGACCTCTCTCGCGCTGTCTTGAAAGCCACTCACCTGCGATCGAGCAGTTTGTCAGTTCCGATTGCAAAGGCAGACGAGTGTTGACTCACGCATGCCATCAGCGACTGCGTCCTGATTGGTAGACCTGGAAGTGACATCGATGTTCAACTCACCAAACCGGCAAATTACACTTCGGAATCGATCAAGATCCACTTGATACGACGGAAGCACTTTCGCACGATCTCCTCCAGCTCGCCAAAACGACCACTGTACATCAGCAAGTTGTGCATCAGACGCAAACGGTCGCCAACGTGACGCAAACGCTTCTTGATGAGATTCAGCTGCGCAGTGCCGAGACCAGACGGAATGAGATTGTCAACCACCGTGCGGAACACGTAACCATCGAGTGGCTCCAAAAGAGAGACGCGCAGACGCAATTCTTCTGGGCAGTCGTCTCCGAGCTGGTCCAGTTTCTCTTGGTACGATTCTAAAATCGCTGAAACCTTGTCCCACGCAGCTTCTTGTCCAGGAAGCGGGGCAAGCTGAGACGCGTGCGCATATTCCTCGTGGTACTTTTCACGACCCACGACGCGAAGCAGCATGTTGAAGAGAGCAAGCTGGAGTGCGATCTGCTCACCAGGCTTGTGGTGAAACTCCTTCAGCAAGCCATCAAGGATCCAGAAAATACCCAAAGCTTCAGCTGGGTCGTCGCGGCACTCCCACACCAACTTTGCGACGGGGCGGTCGACAGCCAGCTTCAAGTCTGGAGTCATAAGACCGAAGTGATCCATCCATCGGATCGACTTGCTCAAGTAAGTCGCCTGCTTCTTTGGCGAAGATGGAGCAGCTGCGGCGCTCGCATCGCCAGCCATGAAATCGAGAAGCGGGTGCGACACGATTCTCTCCATCGTCTCGGCATCGATATTCGAAGAGAGAAGGCGCTGCAACGCAATGGTTGGGTAGAGCGACTTCTTACCAGTAACATCAGGGAGAAGACCACGCATCAGGAACTGGATGCGAGACCACGCCAGACCAGCGAAGACGAGGTTACCCTGACGATCAAGACCACGGCGACCTGCACGACCAGCCATCTGCTGGACCATGAGCGACGTCAAACTTTCTTCCGAAGTGTCTTCGCAGAAGCAGCACGTACGGAAAGGCATGTTGACACCATACGCCAACGAGTCGTCCGAAAAGACAACAGCCAATCGACCGGCTTGAGCGAGCGACTGGACAACGCGCAGATACGCAGCTGGGAGATTCTGGTTGTAGATACCAATACCACGACGTAGCGAGCGCACCAAAGGATGACCATCGTCAGAGTCTTCAGACAGCTCACGACGCAGCTGCCATTTGATCTCCTTGAACTCCGTGGCAGTCAAACGGTAGCCGTGTGGCGTCAGCACAAAGTCTGGGTGGGGCGCGTAAATATCTGGAGCAGCCTTCTCTTCGAAGGCTTGCGATTCACGCTCGGTGTCTTCCTTGTCCTTCGCCTTCACCTTTGCCTCACGTCGCTTTGCGGCAGCTTGGTTCTTCTCCCACTCCGCGTACTCCAGCTGCACTTTCTCACGGAAGTTAGGATATCTCGCAGTTTCAGCAGCTTCAACAGATGCAAGAAGCTGGTCAAACAACTGACGGCATCGCACGGAGTCCAACTGGAACGCGATCGCGGGCACGAGGTTCTTCGAGCACAGATCGTTGACGAGACCGTACACATCAACTGCCGAGGTAGTAGACGCATCCTTAGCGCTTGGCATCTCAACCGTCGCGTTGCGCAAACCCGCTGGTGGGGCGAAAAAGTCCAAGAGTTCTTGCGTTGGCTTCGGCTCCTTGATCGACAGCTCTTGCAAGCGTCTCTTCACGACATCTTCGTATTGCTTCGACTCCAGCAACGTAATGCGGTGCGTGCGCTTTCCGAGGTCGAGTTCGTAATCACCGTCATCGTCGTCGTCCTTCTTCGACTTGCTCTTTTTCGAGCTCTTTTCCTTCTTCGAGCTGCTCTTCGACGACTTCTTCTCCTTCTTGGACTCCTTCGCCGACGTATCTTCGCTTTCACCCTTCTCAGCAAAAAACTTGTGTGGGTCGACGTCTTCAACCAGTTCCAGCGGGTAGTACTTCTTCATCGCCTTCCAGAGAGCAAACGTATCACGAGGAGTGAACGCCAAGTCACCCGACTCGAACCCATCCTTCGTCAGGTACTCGAGAGTGATACCAGCGCACGGGTGCAACGAGACTAGTTCTTGCTTCTTCTTGCCGTCTTCCTTGGGTTCCTCGTGCCAGATCATGCGCTGCAAGTTGATGAAACGACCTTTGTACTCCAGCATGTGCACTTCGCGAGGGTGGTGCGACTGCCACCAACTCTGCAACTTCTTGGCATTTCCGATCGTAGCCGAGAGCGCCAGGAACGGGCACGTCACAGCCTTGATGATACGCTCGAACGCATCGCCTTCCGCTCCGTTCAAGTCGTGCACTTCATCGTACACAGCGTACTGGAAATCGTAGCCAATGTCAATCAACGTCGACTCGACGGCTCGCGGAGTACCGACAGCAATACGGAATCCCTGAGGAAGGAACACCGTACCTTCCGTAATCAATGCGACTGTGCCCTTCACCATAGCCTGGAAGAGCGCAGCGACTTGCCACGCCAGAGGATCAGTTGGCACAATGAAGAGCACTTTGCCACCAACGACAGACACGTACGAGGACAGCACGGTTTTGCCACTACTGGTAGGAGCGCACACCACCATCGAGTGGTTCTGGTCGATGTGACCCAGCACCGTGCGCTGCCAGTCGTCGAGGATGAATTTGTTCATGTGATGCATGTTCAATGGCGGCAGACGATCCGACATCTCCGTCAGCTGGAACTCGATCAGGTCGCGCCCTTCCAGGTAGTCGTTTACCACCTTGACGTACTTGCGGTACTTCTTGTGCACCGCGAGTAGGTCGTCTCGCAACTTTGCATCTTCATCTTCCTCGACCTTGCGCTGCTTGTCGGTCTTCTTGCGTCCATCTGGTCCCAGCACCGGTCGATCGCGGATCAGCTTCGTGCGCTGGATCTCCCAGAGCGTATCGATCGCGTCCGTGAACTCTTTCTTCTTGCACAGGTCACGGAGGATCTCGTAGAGCTGTTTCAAGCGACCCGTCGGCGTGACCATCTTCATCGTGAGCAAGTTCATCGATTTCTTGACGTTCGCGAGCTTCTCCTCATCGACCTTGCTCTGCTTCTCAAACTTGTCCTTGGCGACCTGCATGCGGATCAAGTCGGCCTTCTTGAGCTTCGCGCCAGCAGCAGGAGCAGCATTCTTCTTGTCTTCCTTGCTGCCTTTTTTGGCGTCCGCAGCGGGCTCCTTCGCCTTCTCCGTGGCGTCGTCTTGCTCTTCCGGCCACAGGTTGCGCGGGTTGAACGGGTTCGTCGGCGCCAGGTCGCGGAGGATCACGGGCATGCGGTCGGGCCAGATCTTCTGCCAGTTGACATCGTGCATGTCGGACTTTTCCGCCATCGTGTCGTCGTTTTCTCTCTTCTTCTGCTGGTGGCGGTGGTGCGTGAGAATGAAGGAGGTGCTCTTCTGTTTTGTTGTTCTGCTGTTCTGCTGCTGTGTTGTTTCGCGTTGCTGTTCTGGTGGATGAGCGAGCGAGTGAGTGCGCGCGGGGTTTCCTTTTGCGATCTCAGCTCAAAAACCAAATGGGGCGGGTGCGGAAAAGGGGTTTTGTATGAAAAATTGTATAGGAGTTGAAGCTCTCCAGTGCGGGCTTTGGCTGCTCGCCACCCATACTAGGCGGCTTGAGAGAGATCTGAGTGAGAGAGCTCTATTAAGAGCGCAAGAGTGAAGGTGAAGATCGATTGCAAGAGTGACGGTACCTTGTGTGGGCCACGACGATTGGAGCTGTCTTGTCGTGTGGTGGAGCGCGGGGCAGGCAGCCAGCAAGGGACGTGTGTGCTTGGTTCCGATTTCGCCGGTTGCGCAAATTGAAGCCGCTGTGGACGACGCGCACGCCGACGCCCCGCGCCCCTAGCCGCCTTATTCGCTCTCCTGCAGTCTCTCCCTCTTCTCCTCCGCCCCGTTCTGTGACATGGTACGTGCGTCACTGGTAGCGTCGTCTCAACACGCGTAGATGCGTCGTGCAGGACAGAGCAGCTGTGCTTCCTCTCTCCTCTTGTATCAGAGCTTTTTGTCTGAACGGTATCCTCGTATTGTAAATTATTGTTGTAGTTTCGCCTGCGCTCGCTTGGGTTCTCGAACGTGGCGTTCCGCAACTCTGTCGCGGTGACTGCCGCTGCTGCGCTGGGCGTCGCGTGCGGTGGCAGCAGCTGGTCGGCGCAGAACGGACCGGCGCACGCGGAAGCGTCGGAAGACTCGAGCGCTCCGGTGACGCGGACCAAAGACAACGTCTGGTACCCGAACACGACCACCAAGCACTGGCACTTTTACAAAGGCAAGATGAACCCGAACTCGGCCAAGTCGCTCAAGCTGTTCAAGTGCGCGGAGACGCCGATCGCCGATGAGATCGCCGCATACCTTGGCGTCTCGCTCAACACGATGGAAGGTGAGGCGTCGCATGCAGAGCTGAATGGCCCAGCCACATACTGCAAATGTGCATGTATGTGGTCACTCCAATCTCATGTTTGCTTTGTATGACTAGTGAAACGATTTGCGGACGGCGAGACGAGCATCATGGTGGACGACAACGTCCGTGGCAAGCGCGTGTACATTGTCTGCTCCACAACGACAGTCGACAGGTACGGAGTAGTGCCGAATAACGTGCATCGTATCGTATCGTTTCGACGGTGGACTGTCCACTCACTGTTTAACAAGTACCCACCACTAACTGTCGAATTGTGTGCTCCTCTGAAAATTGTTTTAACAGGCTGATGGAGCTCTTGCTGTCGATCTCTGCGATGCGCCGCTCGTCCGCGAAGAGCATCACTGCTGTGATCCCGTTCTACGGCTACGCTCGCCAGGATCGGATGCACAAGGGTCGCGAGCCAGTCGCTGCCGCTGTGAGTTGAGGTGTCAATGCCATGGTTCGTAGTGATTTGATCACTGACATGAAACGTGTCTAATTCTAGGATATCGCGCGCATGCTTGAAGTCATGGGCGTGGACCACGTCGTGACGGTGGATCTTCACAGTGCGCAGATCGAGGGCTTTTTCAAGCCTGAGATTCCGGTAAGCAGTCAATTTGTTGTTGTGCATCGATAGTTTGTTGCAAATGCGTGTCTAACATTGTATCACATTTCTGTCCATTGCCCCAGGTCGACAACCTCCAAGCTTTCCCAGTTGGCTCGGTGTATTTCTCGGAGATGCAGCTCACGAACCCAATCGTGATCGCACCGCACTCGTCCGCTGTGAACCGCGCTGTGCTCTTCCGTGACATTCTCCAGCGCAGCATCGACGAAGTGGTGCAAATCGCGTTCGTCGTGCGCAAGCACCACATTGACAAGTCCCGACCGGGCGAGCTCGTCGGCGACGTCGCTGGCAAGGATTGCATCATTGTCGACAACCTCGTGGACACCGGCTCGACGCTGGTGAAGACCGCGAAGGTTCTCAAGAGCTACGGCGCCAAGAGCGTGTCTGCATTCTGCGTGCACGGTCGCTTCTCGTCTGATGTGAGTGTTTGTTTATTTGGCTCTATTGCATGCCCAGCGCGTCATCTTGGCACTGACACAAATGTATAAACCTTACTTACTTTCCTACCTTCAGGCTGCCGCGAAGATCGAGGCGTGCGAAGAGCTGGACCTGCTCGTGACCACGAACACGATCCCGACGCACCTGGAGTCCCGCAAG
This sequence comes from Globisporangium mamillatum, assembly GCA_038050575.1. Taxonomy (NCBI): domain Eukaryota; phylum Oomycota; class Peronosporomycetes; order Pythiales; family Pythiaceae; genus Globisporangium; species Globisporangium mamillatum. Next base: position 32,209 of record JALBYZ010000022.1, on the reverse strand, counting down.
AAGAGCTCGAAGATCGTGACGCTCTCCGTCGCGCCGTTCATCGCCGAAGTGATCTCGTGCATCCACACGAAGGGTTCGATCATCCAGGTCACGAAAACCAAGTAGACTCACATTTCAGCTCCCGTCTTGTAGCATGCACCTTCATAAATACGCTCGGATTCCGAACATTCAACGCCTTCAAATTGCATATCGAATTGCTGAATTAAACAGAGTGGTCCACTCGACCATAATCCGATTATCTAATTGGTAGTATATCCGCCCACTTCTCTTTTCAGCCAATAGGCGTGCGGAAGAGCCGAAAGCTCTCGACTTTTTTGCCTTAGTTGTATGAGAGAATCAAAGAGCCAAAGGAGTGCATTTGCAAAAAGCAACAACAGCTGAAGAGAGACGAAGCGTTAACTCTTGAGGCCGCGAGGGTGATCACTAACAGGACAAGAGCGATGATGAGCGAGGAGAGCAAGACGCACGACCTAGAGTTCATCACGGTGGAGACTGGCGCGGCGTCGCCCGCGGCGGATGCATCAGTGACCAACATCAAGTCCCCGGGCGGGAAGAGCTCGAGGACGGAAGATGGCGAGGCGCTGTAAGTCGAAATGCTTTGAGCTGTTTGATTGCTGGCCATGCTGTTGGCTATACTGGCAGATATAGAATAGGGACATGACACTATGTGTGTTGATACTGATTGTGTGGGATGTATTGGCGTATCTATCTATGTGTGCTTACAGGCTGTCGTCGATGCGCAAGACCGTGTCAAATGCCAAGCACCCAGTCGCGGCATTTTTCCACCTCTTGTTCAAGGTGGGGATGAATGGATCCATTTTCTCTCCTGCCGTCATAACTACGCTATTATCACTGATGCACTGCATGATATCGTTGCTGTGTATGCGATCCGTTTGTAGGGGTTGGCGCTGTTCACGTACATGTTTGGGGGTGTGCTCTTCAGCAGCTATGTGTTCATCTTCGTTGTCTGTATATTGCTGCTGGCGTTCGACTTTTGGACTGTCAAGGTAGTGAATGAGCATGAGCTGTATCACAAGAGTGACGACGCTATGCCTTGCACAAGAGACGCCATGCCATACTGACATGGCTCTGTTTGTGATATACATTTACTGCTATAGAACGTGACTGGAAGACTGCTCGTGGGGCTCCGGTGGTGGAATCGCATTAATGAGGATGGCACGAACGAGTGGATTTTTGAGTCACATGAAGACATGACGGAGATCGACGCGCTGGACTCGCAGGTATTCTGGACGGGGCTCTACGGCACGCCTGCGATCTGGGCGTTGCTGTTCATCGTCGCGGTGCTGAAGTTCAACATCCAGTGGGCGCTCATCGTCGCGATCGCGCTCATGCTCAGCGCCGCGAACATCATCGGCTATACCAAGTGCAAGAAGGACGCGCGCCAAAAGATGCACTCGCTCATGTCGCAAGGTGCGCTTGGCGCGCTCAGCACGTCCGCCGGATCGTCGATCATGTCGACGATCGGCGGCTTGGCGCTCGGTAGCGCCACGTCGTCGCGCGGCAAGCAGCCGGCCGCAGGTCAGAGCGTCACGGTATAATTGGATTTCATGGGTTGGCTGATTCATGTATGCATGCACAAGGGCTTCATTACATGCAAAGGCAAACACTAAACGGGAGAAACAACACTAAACAAGGGAAAAGATGTACTATCAAAAGATACGTTGGTCTGCCGAATGAGTAAGTCTGTCTGTCTCTGTCTTTCTGCTCTGGGGTCTCTCAGCATTAGCATTAGCATTAGCACAAGCATAAGCCACTGCTACCTAACTGACTGGCTGTCATGAGCTTGAGCTTGGCTTACGCCTGCGTGGTTGGGGACGTGATCAGGTCCTTCATCTGCTCGTTGAGCTGTGTGTAGAACTTGTGGTACTCAAAGATGTCTCCCTTGCCGCGACGCACTTCCACGAGGTGAAGGCTGTCGGCGAGCATGTAGATGTGAATAATCACGCCCACAGCGCCCTTCGGCGTCTGCAGCACCGCCTTGACCTTCGACGCGCTGTCCACGGCGATCTCGCAGTTCTGGCTCTCCAAGTAGCCCGTCAGGCGCGCCATTATGCTCGCCGCAGGGATCGTCGACGTGAACTGCGTCGAGCGCTTCACGCGCTTCTCGTCGTTGCTCTGGAACATGCGGTTCAGCGCCATGCCGCCGCACATGTTGATCAAGTCGAACGCGTTCATGACCTTGAGCCCACTGTCCGCCTTGTTCTTCTTCGCCGAGTTCACCTCGTCCTGGTGCTCGAGGATCGCCGCGTCCAGGTCGGCCTGACTCGGCTTGATGCTGAACCCGTTCGCGTTCACAGCTGGTGCAGCAGCCTCAACCGCAGGCGCCGTGACCGCGGCAGCAGGCGTTGCGGCAGCTGGTGCCTGACCGCCGTCAGCATTCACGACCCAGTCGTCACGTGCAATGTCGTTGAGCGTGATACGCGTCTCCGGATCTGGCACGAGGATGCGGTTCAAGAGCGCCTTCACGCGAGGCGTGAACCAGCTCGGGTACGAGAACTCGGCCTTCTGGATCTTGCGGAAAAGCGCCGACATCGTGGGCTCATCAAACGGCAAGAAACCCGCGAGCAGCACGTACAGGATAACACCGATCGACCACACGTCAGCAGCGCGACCATCGTAGCCCTTGTCCGCGAGTACCTCCGGGGCGACGTAGTTGGGCGTGCCGCACGTCGTGTGCAAGAGCGACGCGCGCGAGCTCTCGGCACCGTCCGGGCCACCGCCTTCGTAGAGCGCCGAGAGGCCAAAGTCCGAGATCTTCAGGTCTCCATTCTCATCCAAGAGCAGGTTTTCTGTTGCAGAGATAGATGAGCAGCATGGTCGGTGAGCCAGCTTCAGCCAAGACAAAGCGCATGTGTGCAAAGGCAGAAGATCAAAAACGCACCAGGCTTGAGGTCACGGTGACAGACGCCGTTCTCGTGGCAGTACTGCACACCGTCGACCAGCTGACGGAAGTAGAAGCGCGCTGTGTCCTCGCTGAATCTGTGGGACGGACAGAGAAAGCAAGAAAGAGAGCCACGTAGCGCGGTGAGACACTCGGCAATTAACGCACGCACAACCGCACACCAGAGCTAAGCACTCTGTCCCCAAAGAGCGGACACTGAAAGAAAAGCAATCACGAACCTTCCTTCACTGACAATCTTGTCGAAAAGCTCACCGCCGGTAATCAACTCCAGCACGATGAAGATCTGAATGGTGGTGCATGCAATAGAGTACGGATTGTACAGAGATGGGGGACGGTGGCATGGTTAGTATATAAGCTATGTGTTATCCATCACCCAGGGGGAAATGGCAAAGCGGGGATTACACACCTTAGTGCGACTCGCGAGCACTTCCCGCAGCACGACCACATGTCTGTGGCGCACCATCTTCATGATCGAGATCTCCTTCTTGATCTGCGCGCCCATGTTCTGCTTCTGGATCTTCTCCTTGTCCAGCACCTTGATGGCCACGCGCTCGTCCGTCTCCGTGTTGATCGCGTACTTTACCCTGCACATCAAGTCACACGCCATATCCATCAGTCACAACGAACGCCCATGCACATGCACATGATCAAGCAGACCACACGCCACAGCACATACTGTTTACTTACTTTCCGAACGTCCCCTCACCGAGCGTCTTACCAATCTCATATTTGCCTTTAAACACACACCCACAGAAGAAAAAAGATCTCGTCAGTGGTGACGCCATGTGCACGCGCGCAAAAACAGGATACAGAAGCGCCCCCTCATGCACACCGCAGAACAACATCACGCAGACAGAGGGGTCGTGTACACGCGCACAGCCCACGTACCAACTTTCTTCACCATGGCGCCTGCTCGCTCTCTTTCTCTTACTTCTTCGCTTGAGCTTTCTCTCCGCGGTTGGTCGCCTTCTGGAGCTGCTGCTGGGAATTCGCAAGTGGGTGTCTACGATGTGAGTGAAACCCACTCCTCCTTTGCTCCTTTCTCTGTCGGTTCTGTGAATGTGTTCGTAACTTGGGAGCTGACACGGATACGGATTGCAGACGTGTCTGATACGAACTCCTCCATAGTAATCGGTGGGAATTCCCGAGCTGTGATTGCGCTGGAACTTGATGGCTTCTTTTCGAATTGGCCACAGTGTTTGTCTAGCGAGATTCTAACTCTCTGTTAGCTAATGAGCCAACTTGACAGCAAGTTGGACAGTTTCCGAGTCAGTGTGACGAAAACCACAATAGACAGGTATCAATTGCGATGTAGTCAAGAAACGAAGGCTTTCGTTGACTACTCTCGCTTGGGATAATTAATATGTTGATATATTTCGTTGAGTAAGCGTTCACATCCAGTTCATCTTCACTGCCATATCTAATATCACATGCGGAAGCCAACATAAAAACAGCTCCGTGTGTTGTCAATGATACCAAAATCTCCTCAAAAAAGGTTGATCGTTGGCATCCATCGATCATCGATCCATGCACCCAGGATCTTTGCGCACGGTTTTGGAGCGTTGGACGTGTTTTGCATGACTCATCTGGGGATCGTAGGCACCAGGAAGGGCGATGATATCCGAGCCAGCGGGAGCGGTAGTAGCGGAAGAGGGCCCAGTACCAATGCTCGTAACGCAAGCGGATGAGGACACGGAGCTAGCGGCGCTGGGAGCGGTGGGCGAGTCTTGTTTACCTGCACGTCGATGCGTTCAGATACTAAGGTAGTTTGAAACTCTCAGCAAATGTATTGGAATTGGCGAGAATTCTCGCGCAAATTCCTGTTTGAAAAGTCAAGCCGCAGCACCGAAAGAAGCCGAGCGATATGCAGACGACGGAGAGCGGTGCGTGAGGACGGAGAGGAAGGCAAGCTTGCGGCGACTGTGAACGACGCAAAGCTGTCGTCCGTGAGTGAAGAGTAGAGCAGTCTGGTGGTCTCTCGTCCGAATCACCTCAAGCTCCGACGTCTTCATCTCGCTATGAGCCGATTCCAGCCCTCGATTCCCTCCACCGCGAACCCCTGCAGCTCTGCTGAATGTGCGCTAAGATACATCGACCGCCCAACCGCTCGGGCTCGGCAATCCGCTCCACCAATGCTGGATCTTCTCTCGCGATTGCCTTCTTCAGGCCGAGCGCCAGAGCCTGAGCAAGTCTGCGATGAGAGGCAGCCCCGCGGCCTTTCTGTATTCGGTTTTCTTCATGAAGAAACCACCGCGGAGGAGGGTCATCATCGCGAGGAGCTCATCCTTCGAGATCACGTGGCGCTTTTTCGCTCCGTTTGCGAGCTGTTGGCTCGCGCTGGGTCGCTGCTGCGTCGGCCGTGCTCTTGTTGCGCCGCGCTGCATCGTCGAACGGCGCGAGCTCTTCGCCACTGTTAGTTGCACGCATGTTGAAGACGCTCGTGTCTGAGAACAAACCTGAGCTGAGAATCAAGATCCCTCAAATCGCATTGTTTCTTAAAAGTGCATAAGCTCAACAAATGCATATTTTTCAAACTCACACTTTTTCAAACAGCATTTGGCTCGGATCTCGCGAAAATGCTCACAGGTTGTGCAAAGCCTCACACGACTTTAACCCCAGAATGGCTCGGATTCTGCAGACGAACTCACAGGTTTTATATCATGATCGGCATACAGAAATATCGATTTCGAAACCATTTGAGGAGAGAGATATCAATTTAGAAATTATCTGAGAAAAACAATACCGGATTAAAAGCGTCTGAGAAAAAGAAAGCACCGGATTAAGGAGACTCAGCTCATTCTGAAGCAACTCATTATCAAAACAAGGTATTTACTAAGCTGTTGTGAATTCTCACTAAAATTTTGCTGGGAATTGACAAAGCAAACGTATCGGAAAAGGTGAGAATTCTCGCTCACAGGAAATGGCTCGGGTTTCTGTAGCTAGATAACCCGAGTTAGACAGATTCGTTCTCAAGCCAATTTTTTAGCAAAACAGGGTGCGTCAACTCGCACGAAAAGCAAAAAAAAGTGGGATGGGCTTGAGCTTCATTTTTAAAAGAACGCAAAGTGATGGTCATAAGACCTTCATTCAGCGAGGACTGTGAAATGTGCAAAATGGTCCCTCTGTGGAATACACAACCATCGGAAATCTACAGCTCAAATTCCTCCGCGTGAAGGTCGAAGCGCTGCGAGCCGACCTTGGCGATCGCGTACTCGGTCGCGGTCTTCAGCGCCTCTGGACCAGAGATGAACACGCCGATCACGTGGTTGTGGAGCTCGCTCTCGTGCTTGTTCTGCGACACGAAGGCGTCGTGGCCGGCGCTGACCTCTTGGATCAGCTCGTCCATGTCCGGACGACTGCCAATCGTGACATCGTACGAAGCGATCAGGTCGCGCAGTGTGTGGAGATCGCTTGTCGCGTGTGCGAATGCGCCGCTCCCGTAGCACTCCTGAAGCTTGCTCGTTTCCCTCTCGCTCGCTAAAGCGTTGCTAGTGTTGCCACTGCGCTGTTTCGTCATTCGCTCGATCAAGATGACAGCGTAGACGACCAGTGTGCACAGGAAGAGCACCGAGATCTCGACCGTGTACTGCACCATCCAGAGCTGCGACTTCTTGCCGCCCTCGACGATCCGTCCGTTCCCGTACTCGAGCCACGCGACGAGGAACACGGCGACGAAAATGATCAAGAGAAACATCGCAGGCTTGAAGCCGTGCGTTCGGAGTGGCTCGGCGAATGGCATTGGGTGGGATTGGCCAGTCTTGCCAGCGACAGCGTCATACTTGACTGGCTGGTCGCTGTTGGTCTTCCCCGTGATGCGTGCATAGTCGATCGACTGGTCTAACAAACTGTCACTTGGAAGTCTAGTCAAGTAGAAACGGTAGCTGAAGTACTGCTCGTGCGGGTCCAGCTCTCGGAGCTTCGAGAGCGTTGGATGGAACTCCTCAAGGAGCGACAGCTCGCGGAAGGTAAAGACGAAGTACACCCGCTGGCTCGGCGCCTCGTGGTGTGCGAGCTTCACTGTCATCTCCTCCAGAATCGCGAGCACCGGCGTCGCGCCGATGCCACCGCCGATCAAGCACACGGTAGGGTACGCCTCATACTTCTCGAGTGACTCACCGTAGTAGCCGTCTACAAAAAGCATCGGCAGTACGTTCTTCTCCTTGCAGTCCTCCGCATACTGCTTCAGGTCGGCGGTCCAGTCACCGAGCGACTTGAGCAAGATCGTGAGTGAGCCCGGGTTCGTCTTTGGCGACGACGCGATCGTAAACGGGTGCCACTGCAGCTTGGAGATCGTCGGCACGTTCAGGTACACGAACTGGCCGATGCAGTAGCTGCCATCGTCGTGCGCGGACCGAGCAACGACGATCTTGATGATCCCGTCGGGCAGCGCCGTGAACTCCTTCACCTGCACGGGCCAGAACGCGTTCGAGCTCGAGACGGCGCGGTCGATGAGGTAGACAAGGAACGAGGGAAAGATGAACCATGTGGTCGTTACCCAGTGGAGCACCGTGAAGATCACGCCCGGGATGAACAGGTGGTGCACATAGTAGAAGCTCTCGTACATGCGGCGACGTACGAATGGCAGCGAGCTGAACGCGATCGCCAGGAAGCAAATGAGCGCCAGCTCGCCGTAGACGTTGAACCAAACGTGACGCCCCTCGGACTTCTGGTCGATCTTGCAGTCAAAGCACGGGAGTGACTCGGCGACCCAGCGGTGCTCGCGGAGCCACATCCAGTAGTACGGCACGGTGTGCGCGACGCCGGTGACGACAACCATAACGCCCGCCCAGCGGTGGTACTTGATGCCGTTCGCGTACGAGATGCCGAGGAACTCCATCCAGACGCAGTTGCGCGTCGCCGGCAGGAACAGGAACGCCATGTTCCACACGCACGTGTAGCCGAGCAGGAGCCCGATCTGGCCGAGGTACACGTCAAGCGTGAGCTCCTCGCCGGCCTCGATGATGTACGCGATATATGCGTCGTACTGGTACCAGGAGACGAGTACATTGCCGCCGATGAGGAACACGACCAAGAAGATCAGCTCGCCGTAGCCAAAGTAGCTCAGCTTGCCGAACATAAAGGGCTTGCGACGCAGCACCATCGCGGCGTCGAGCAGGTAGCGCGACGTGATGCGGCGGACATTGAAGTTCCGCAGGAACGGCACCGCGACCATGGCGAGCAGCAGCGGCGCGAAGAGCCCGAGGAACAGGTACGTCGGCAGCGTCATCTCGGCGTGGCCTTGCGAGATCTTTGGGTTCGCTTTGATCTCGGCCCTCGACGGCACGCCCCACCACACAGCGAGCTTCGGGTCCAGCTCCCAGTAGTACGGCGTCAAGTACACGACAGCAGCGACAACGTACAGCGCGAGGGTCCCAGCGGCAATTAGCTGGGCGAAGCTGCCCAGGTACCAGTGCTTAGCAGTCCATGAAGAAGACGACGACGATGGGGATCCATTCGGTTCATGGCGCTTGAAGCCGTCTTCGCGAGGTGTCTTGACGGCCGCGTACTCCACTGGCTCGGGAGTTAACGGAATCGACGGCGCCATTGAGAGAGAAGCAAGTCCTCGTTGTTTTGTCTCTACACTGTAGATAGCAATTTGGAGAATGACACACTTGAGCTACCTTGACCACCAACAAGTGAGCTCAAGTCCCAACAGCAGCAGCAACAGTGTGTGCGGTGCAAGGGATTCCGAAGATCCAATCACCGCTCGCAAACCGCAAACGAGACGCTTGTTGTTGGGGGAGTTGTCGATGAGCAAGAGAGTACTCTATAGCGATCGGTTGGTGGTGGAGAGAGGAGAAAAGAGAGAGGGAGGGAACCAGCACCTCTGACCATATTATAGTGTTGGGAAACAGTGCGTGCAGACAGACTTTGGGGTTCACTATCTCAGTGTGGTGGTGTGGTCGTCGCTCGCTGTGTAGCTGTCTGTGGACATGTTCACTGAGCTGATCATATCATGCGTTTAGAGCCGACTCCCACTGTATGGACCGTGCTCTGCTCGAGAGGTTCCCTGTTGCATACAAACCCCATCATCAACAGGCTGATGCGGATGTTGAAGTGGCGGCACCTACTCTTCCCTCTGAGCACGCATCACAGGTGCTGATTGGCTGCTTCAGGTGCATGTGATTGGGTTGTTGACCCGCGAGCGCTTGCCTCGGACCAATGAGACGGACGGCTAGCGAGGCAGCAGGTCATCGGAAGTTGCCTGCCGTCTCAGCGTGCGTGTATCCTTGTTGCTGCCGCGCATGCACGCACTGAAACCTGAACGAGTGGTGGGTGGAGCGCGCAATGGCAAGGCGGTTGTGATCTGGACACTGGCGAATGAATATGCGGCTGTCCTTGTACAGCTCCGAGTAGCGTGATCAACTCTTACGTAGTGATGCGAAGGGCAATACGTAAGTCATGCACGGTAGACGGGGTTTCTCACATCTGTTCCTCGAATTAAAAAGCTCACGAAATGCACTGACAATGATAAAGAGCTACATCAGTACTGAGTTGGCTGGGGAACTTGCAACTGGCCGTGCTCACAAGATCTACCTTTCGTTGAGTTGAGAAGACCCACTATCAAGATTGTATTAATTTTCGAGTCGTGATTATTTTGTGGTGACCACAGTATGGGCTCAGCTCTGTGGATGACCTAATGACCAGGATGCAAGGTCTCTCATCCAATCCGTCTCTGGGATGAGTTTGCGGCACATCCCAATGATCGTTCGTGTTTCAGTGTGCAAGTAGAAAAAAGCCGCTCGCCAGTCACATCAGTGGGAAAGTGTGATCATAGGAGAGGCTCATGTGGACAACCTGCGTTGCGCAGGTGCATGAGCCCCCTTCAACGTGGCGGAATCCCTAGTGAACCTATCTGAAACGACTGACCAGCGCTCGCTCGCTCCAAGCCGTCAAGTCGTTCGGTCCTTCTCGAGATAATGTACTTCACTGTTGGAAACAACATGATTCACAACCATCACTGCTTTCCAGCCACGTGCAGTGTGCTGGTAAACTAGCGACGCATTTGTTTCTCAAGCGAGTTGTTGTTCTCAGCACCTAACAGACACTCTGGACTCGACGGCTCTCGTCTGAACGCGGACGCATGCGCATGAGAGTAAATGATTCAACCATAGGTTTCGTGGTAACCGCAGGCAAGTCCATTGCTGCTGAACTGGCACAAACGTGCTTGGCGAGCCTCAGCAAAGCCACGGGGGCGGGGGGACCGCCAGATGGCCCGGCGACCTTCAGACCCATATGGAGGTACGCCATCTGATAACAAACATGCGCTCTATACTGTGCTCTGACTTCCTCGACTCGTGCTGCTGATCGGCCATTTTGAGAAACACTTGCGCATTCTGCCTGCAGCAGCACAACGCGTGCCTCGCCCTCATCGCTATCACGTCCTATAGAACGATGCCCGGCAGAGCGCAGGCGCACTGTCCGTGTTTGTCGTCACCACTCGCTTCTGCAGTAGTCGTGTGTCAGTCTCGACCAGAGATCGACGCACTCGCTCACGTCGTCCAGGCGGTCAGCGACTGTCTCGACGTCTCCGCTCAAGCGCAATGGACGATCCCCCGGGCGTGCGCCGCTGGGTTTGCGTGGCTTCTTCGTCGCCTGGTCGCGCGCTTGGACTCGCAGAAGAAGAAAATCGATTCGCAGTATCGCAGGTACCTGTTCACGCGAGGGATGGTGAACGCGGTCAAAGCCAGCAACGTCGAGATCCTGAAGCTAGTGCACGCCTATTGCCCGAACACGGATGCCACTGCTGTCATGGAGCAAGCGGCCGCGGTGGGGGATCTGCGCATTCTTCAGTGGCTGCAAGAATGTTACAGCGAGTATCTACGGCCGACGCAACGCAGCCTGAACAACGCCGCTAGCTGTGGCAACCTGGTGGCTTTCAAATGGCTCGAAGCCCACTCGACAACGAGAATCTCGCGTCACGATGCCCTCACCCACGCGGCGATAAACGGCAACCTGGAGACCGTTAAGTACCTGAAAGAACGAGTCGCCAGCACTAGCGACGCCCAGGCGCACTACTGCGCATTCGACCGTGCGATCGCGAACGGACACGTCCAGGTCGCCAAGTTCCTCTTCGAACACGAGTTCCAGCACAAGGACTACCCGCTCTTCGCGCTCAACCTATTCGCTGTCTACGGCCACTTTGACACGCTCCGAGCTCTCCACGATGCGAACATCGGCCGGTGTAACCGCCAGGCGATGAATTTTGCCGCCCGGTGGGGGGATCTGAAGGCGCTTCAGTGGTTCCACGCCGCCAACAAAACCGGCGGGTGCACGACCACTGCGATGGACAAAGCTGCGGTGAACGGCCACTTTGAAATCGTCCAGTGGCTGCACGAGAGCCGGAATGAAGGGTGTACGAGCTGGGCGATGGACGGCGCCGCCGCGAACGGCTGTCTCGAGATCGTGCAGTGGCTTCACGCGAATCGCAGCGAAGGATGCACCAGCTATGCAATCGATGGCGCAGCAGGCAGAGGCTTTCTGAATGGTGTCCAGTGGCTCCATACGAATCGCAGTGACGGCTGCACCGTCGACGCGATGAACACTGCGGCAGCAAACGGGCACTTGGAGATCGTGCAATGGCTTCACGAGAATCGGAGCGAAGGATGCACGTCACACGCGATGGACGAAGCGGCCAAGTATGGCCACCTGGAGACCGTCCAGTGGCTGCACGAAAATCGATCAGAGGGATGCACGACCGCCGCGATGAACGGTGCTGCTGGGAATGGGCACCTTCAGATCGTCCAATGGCTGCACGTGAACCGGTCCGAAGGCTGCACGACCAAAGCCATGGACCAGGCAGCGACCTCAAACCACCTTGAGACAGTCAAGTGGCTCCACAAACACCGCAGCGAGGGATGCACGCGAGTAGCTATGGACCGCGCGGCAGGCTCAGGATTCCTGGAAATGGTCCAATGGCTCCATGCAAACCGCTCCGAGGGCTGCACCACAGCAGCGATGGACTGGGCGTGCGCCTCGGGACATTTCGAGACGGCGCTGTTCCTGCACTCACACAGAACAGAAGGCTGCTCGGAAGACGCATTTGTCGACGCGGTCTCCAACCGCCACATGGAGATCAGCGAGTGGCTCTTTCGAGAGTATCGAAGGACAGTAGACGTTGCCGTGCTGAGAGAGCTCGCGGCGCGCGATCACGATGTGAAGTTGTGTGTAGAGCAACTACGCGTGGAGCCTTGAGGCCAATGCCTCAGGGGATTAGCTAATAACGCGCAGTAGAGTAGATTTATTGCGTTCTATTCACATTAACCCCTCCTGCTCGTGTTTGGGTTTGTGGTGGCCGCTGGTCTTGATCGCACTCGGACGCTCAATAACAAGAGAAGTCTATGAGCAAGGATGCCAACGCGTGCGAGCAAGGGCAAGACACGAAAGGTGAAGTAGAAGCGGGTTCGATGTCGTTGAAGGCTGCTCACGATACGTCACTCCACAACAACCAGATGAAGCGTGTAACTTTCAACATCTTCCACTCAGTTCTGTACTTTTCGCTCTTTGTCTGCTCAACATGATGCTCGCGATCATCGTGGACACGTATGTGGAAGTAATAATGGAGAAAGCCCAAGTTACGAAAATACCGTCGACGTAGCGAGCGCTGAGTAATACCACCTGGGACCTCTTTCAGGTTCCTCGTCACGTGAGCAAGCGCTCCAAACGAGAGTGCAGCAGTCGAATTCGGCACAGCAAGCGCGACATCCTGACGCATGGCAAAACGAGGATGACGCCGGTTGACCCCTTGGCCGAGTTTCGAGCTTTAAGCAGAGGTGACGTGGTTTCAAGAGGCAACATCCGACCCTAGCTGCTTCTCAAGCTACTGGAGGACCTCCGCGAAGCCAAACGTGGCGATAATATGGGTAGCAAAGCATTGGCGACCGAGATTTCACTGGATGCTACGCTCAAACAGCTTGGTGTTGACGACAGCAAGGATACCAACGCAGCGGCGTCCACGAGAGCACTCGAGAGTATCTGCAAAGGTGACACCAGCGACAGCAATCACGACAAAGCACTGGCGATCGAAGATCTGCTGGCGAGTACCAGTACAATCGACGACCCAGATGATAGCAGCGGAAATGGCAGTGAGGTAAGGACGATCGACGCCAAACCAACTGACATCACTGAAGGAAATGCAGTGGTGAATGAAGACGTATCAGACGGAAAGCGGTGTGAGCACTGGCAGGGATCCGAGAATCGCCCTCACGGGTGGATTCTCAAACGCTCGCGAGGATGGCGCGAAGCTACTCGCTATTGCTCCACACGCACGCCAAGAAGTCGCTACGGCCGCCTAGCTGCTCAAGAACATCGACGGTTTGGAAGTCAACGTAAAAGAACTGAAAGGCGACATCGATGTCTTGAGAAAGAATTTCGACTTCCTGGTCCGTAAACTGTCAGAGAACTAACGTGAAGGCACGTAGAGTTTCGTGTGCGAATTTGAAAACAACCTGGTTTCGCTCTCTCTTCCAAAAAGAACAACTTGTCGGTCGTACTTTTTGCGACGAATCACGGATCGAAAAGTATCGATCAGGACCTTCAGAATCGAGAGTCAAGTGAACTCATTGACTGCGAACCAAGAGCATTGTCATTGACAGGCGGCTTGTGCAGTTTGCATCAACTGCTGCTGTCGAACCTGCGCGTCATACACGGTTGCGATTTGGTTTGCTCCCACTGTGCAGTCAGATACCTTCGCTTGCTACATGAGGAAAATGGCTTCCGGAAAAGTGCCATCGCCTTACCGACAATAAGCACCAGTAGTTATCTTCGAACCCAGCTTAGGCAGTTGAGGAGATGAGCCTCAAGAAAAACGGAATCCCTCTGATGACCGAGACTACGCGCGAATGACGCAAAGCGGTCGTGAAAATGGGAAGCTTTGTTTCCCGCTGAGCACTCAGTTCCAGATTCGTCGAGAAGAACGCACATGAGTGAGTGATGACCATCGACGAGTACACGTGCTGGGAGGCCTAAAGCTGAGAGATGGAGAGAAAAAGCGCTCACTTTCGAAGCGACTCGATTGAGGAATACAATCGGGACGTGATGTAACTTGAGACGACATGCGAATGATGTAAAGCCTCGTTCGGAGTGCGCAGGGTTGATACAAATAGCTTCGACATGCACCATCGATCTCAACTGACGGTGAAGCCTTTGGAGGTAGAGTATCGATGCGAAACGCCACGTTCCATTCCGTAGCCTACGGAGAAGGCGGTAAAAGCGGATTCAGCATCCGTTTCACCCATGGTGAAGCTTGCCCAGCTCAGCTGTCATTTCAGGATCGGCAACCCAGCGAGCAGAGACGCTCAGCGTAGCCAAGCATCTTCTCATCGACTCAGGACTGGCAGGCAGTGGTCAAGCCATGAAGGTCGAGAGTGCGGACGCGCGGCGACAGCTCAACTATGCACCTGACGCTGGTGAGCGAGAAGGCGACCAAGCGATCTCTCTGGAGGACGCCTACGCCACGCTACTCCACGACAGAGAGATGAAGCACGTGGTCGTCGATATCCTGGGCTCGGCTGTCTACTTTGTGCTCTTCGTTGCGATGCTCTTCTCGCACATCCCAGCAACAAATTCCATGTACTTGCTCGGTTACTCCGTATCCTCGACGCTCGCCAGCTCTGGCGCTGATACCATCACAACCGACTCGACCATGAAGTTTGCCAACATCCAGACCACCAGCGACACGTTCGATTGGTTGACTGATACTTTCGTGCCGAGTGTGTTTGTGACCGAGGACTACAACGGCAACCTACTCGAGAAGGACAAGTGGGGGCGCGTGGCGAGTTTCAACAAGGTACTTGGCGCCGTGATCTTTGAAACCGAACGAGCGCAAATTCATCCTTGCCGAGCCGATCAGTACCTCTTGGATCTGTACCCGAATTGCTACAACCCAGACTCAGTCACGAGCGACACCATGCTCATCAGCTTCGACACGAACGCGACCGAGGCAACCGATGTTATCAGTAAGCTGAAAGCCAACGGCACGTGGGTCGACTTCTCGACACAGAGCCTCGTGATCACGGTCGTCACGTACAACGGCGAGATCCAGTGCTACGCTGCGACGAAGCTGACGCTCGAGTTCCACCAAGGGGGGTACGTGGAGCCTTCTTCGTCGACCACGCCGGCGTTGTCAGACCCGTACAAGGAGTCCTACCCAGTCGTGCTCGATACCCTTGTCGGCGTTTGCTGGTTCGTTGCTGCAGTGAGCTTCATCGTCGCGTACTTTGATCGTATTCGTCAAGATCGCAGTTGGCAGCTCGGTGTGGTAGCGGCGAAGAAGTCCTCGGTGCCCACACTCTTCCGTCACCTGCTGCACGATTTCAACTTACTCGCCGACATGCTATTCAGCGTCAAGGCCATTTCCAGTCTGCTGGTGGTGCTCTTCTACGTCTGCTGGCTGCTGATTGTCCGCATCATGACTGCGAAGACGTTTCGGGACAACCTCGCGCGCCTCGTCGTCACGGGCAAGAAGTTCGACGTGAACTCGGACGAGCGCAAGGGGCTCATGGCTGTGACGAACTCGCTCGAAAATATCGCGAGCCTTACGATCTTGATGCGTGCTTTCGCGGTGCTGACGGTCTTTCTACTGGGCACTCGCATCCTCAAGAGCTTCCACTCGCACCCGCGACTCGGCGTCTTGACACGCACGATCGCGAGTGCGCTGCACCAGTTCGGCTGGGTCTTCGTGGTGTTTGTCGTGATCTTCATCACGTTCTCCGTCTCGGGCACAGTGCTCTTTGGCGATCGCGTCGAGGGCTTCTCGTCGCTGGGCAAATCCCTGGAAACGTGCATCAACATGCTCTTTGGGAGCTTCGACTACGCGACAATTCAGAACGTGTACTCGCCGGTGTCGATGCTCTACTACTGGGCGTACATGATCATCGTGAGCCTCGTGCTGCTCAACATGATGCTCGCGATCGTCGTGGACGCGTACGCGGACGTGAGTTCGGAGAAGAACCAGGTTATGAAGAACACGTCGACTGGGCGAGCGCTGACGAATATCGCCTGGGATCTCTCCGAGATGCTGTCCAACGTACCGAATTGCACCAGACGAAGCGGAGGTAGTGGGCAAGGGCGGCGCAGTAAGCGGGAAATTTTGGCAAGTGGAACGAGCTCAGTGGATCGGGAAACCGATCGTGGCGCAATGGCGGATTTCCGCAGTCTAAGTGCAGAAGAAGTGGTCTCAAACGGGAAAATCAAGCCTGCCCTGCTTCTGAAGTTGTTGGCGAGTACGATCAAAATTCGGAACGACAGCACAGACAATCGCGCTACAGCAGCACGAAGCGACGTGTCAACGGCGTTGCTTACCCCAACACTTCTTCAAGACTGGTTCGCTGGCGCAAAACTCTCCGACGCTGTCGCTCGAGAGACGATTCGGTATATCCTGGAAGGCATGGAGGAGACGAACCAGATGTGCCGTGAAGGTGTTGCGAACAACGGATTGCAGCCTTGCCAGAGCAAAGAAGTGGGTAGTGAACAGATAAAGAAATCATCCAAGGCTGAGCTTTCGATAGCCAGTAAAGGCGATATGGAGCTGCGACAACCTTCAGCACCCCATGTACCCATCGACGAAGTTACCAAGACCACAGCTTCTGCGCCGAAAGATGGCAACGCTGATCCGCAGATCGTTCAATTGCTCCAGCAAATGGAAGCCATGCAACGGAAAATGGATCTCTTGCTGGGCAACGCCTCCGTTAAATAAGAGCTTTGCGGCGAGTTTTTCCCGTAGTAGTAATTATCAAGCACGTCATAGGTGTATACCATTAAGCACAACCTACTCTAGCTTCATACATCACCATTCGGATTTAGTCATCTGCACTCTGCCGTTCCTGGTCCAGTTCGTCCATCAGGTACTTGGACCGTGCATCCAGCAAGCTCTTGAAACGCGAGTACAGCCTTGACATGCGCTTCTTCTCTGCTTGCTCTGGCTCAAAGAACGCGGACACGAGCGAGCGCGGGTGCACTTGCGCTGCGGCTGCGGTAGTTGATTGCCTTGGAATATTAATCGCTTGGTTGCCACCACCAGGTTTCTGGGTAGTTGTCCCTCTGTCTCCAACACGGCAGAGCTCTGGAGCGGATGCTGCCAAATCCACGTTCCTATTCGCCGGGTTCACAACTATCGACGCGCGGAAGGCTGCTCGCTTGAGCTGCTGCCGCAGCGTCGCCTCCCGCGCTTTAGACTCGTGCAGCTTCTGCTGCTTTTGCGTCGCGCTCGCGACGTACACGTGCACTCTTTCGATGTGCAGAATCGCCTGGTTCTCGGCCTGGATGCGCACGAATCGGCCACGCGAGTTAGGCGGCGCGTGCCACACAATGGGCGGCATCGCCTTCTCTTGCACGCAGTGCAAACTCACGCAGCTGGCGACGATGTCGTCCAAGTCGCGACCCACGCCCGTCTTCATGGAGATGCTGATGTGCAGCGGGAACATGCCCAGGTGTTTTAGTGGCGGGTGCATCGGTCGCAGCAAAGTCTTGCGTTGAGCTCCGTTCCGATTGGAGCTGCTACTATTAGCTCCGACAACACCTCCGCCACTCCCGTTGTACAAGTGACTGATCTCCTCGCGTAGCCAGACCTTGACCGAGTGGATGACGTAGTAGTTGGCCAGGTCCACTTCCCACCAGGGCTGGAGCTCCTCCTTCGTGTGCGCGCACCGGACCGTGTCGTCTTGCACGGCGTTGCGCGCGTCCATGTCGAAGATCGTGGATGACTGCCTCGCGCGCTTGTTGAGTGCAACATCCTCTAGCAGGTGGCCGTCGTCTGGAGGTGGTTGTTGATGCCACTTGTGCAAAATCGAGTTACGGATCATGAGCCCAACTTCGTCCAGTGGTGGTGGTGGCGCTTTTTGTTGGTCTTTCTTTGGGTCACAAGCCGTACCCTTAAGGTGTTGCTGCCCGCTCTCAAACGCTTGCAGCGAGCGCTCGTCTTCGTGCAGCAGGATCTCCTGGCACAGGAGACACACCTGCGCCTTCGCGTACAGTGCCGACGCGGCGCAGAACTTTTTGGAGTCCTGGATGATCATCCCCCATTTACGGCGCAGATCAAAAATGCGCTTCATCACGACGACACCCGTGAGGTGGTGGCGCATGTAGCGCCGCTCGCAGAGCGCGCACTGGCCGCGAGTAGGCGCCCACATTTGTGTCTTGTGTCCATTCGTGAGTTCCTCGTGGGTCTTGTTCTTCTTTGCTGAGAGGTACGACGGAGAGGACGATGGGCGAACCTTCAAGCGTGCGTGCTGAACGATCGCTGACGAACTACTTCTCAAGCCAGCGTCATCTGGATATTCGTCCGCGAGCGCCATCGGCACCGCATTTCGGCGCCTCGCTGGCGAGCTGCTCTGGTCATGACTGCCACCTCCACCACTACTGAAAGAAGACGAGCCACCGTTGGACAGAGAGCTCGCGGTCTCAAAGTGAAGCGTTTTGCTGCCGACCATCATTTTGACCCACCCCGTGCTTTGCTGCGGACTCAGCAGTGAGCTGACTTTCGCTGGCAACTGAGCACTTGACGGCCGCTTCTTCATCGTGGTGACGTCTAGTAGAGTAGACGAAGATGAAGACGATGCCACAAATGATTTGACTGCTTGCACACTCTCCACCTCTGCATATTTGGTATTTGATCCAGATTTGCCGCGTATTCGACTCGGAGTCGAACCCAAGGACCTTGGTGAGCGCGGCGACGCTGCTGGCTCCACCATCCCAGCTATGACGTTGCAGACTTCAGCAGGGAGCTCGCCTAGCATGGTCTTCTTCCGCTTGCGGTCGTCGCTCCCAGTGTCCATCGTCCCGAACTGAGACGCCTCGGAGGCGCAGATGCTTTCTCCATTCACTGCTCTCTCAATTGCTTTCTTGACACTCGAGTCGATGGTCTGAAGCAACTCGTCAATGACAACTTGGTTCTCTTCGTAGAGATCGTCTTCAAAGTCTTGGTCTCGGGCTGGGTTTTGGTCTTCTTCTCCATCGTCGCCACCATTGTCCAAATCCAGTGTGAGCTCCCGAACATGCAGCAACAGCTCATCCTCCTCGGTTTTGCTCATGTCCTCAGCATTCCAGGAGTTGCTGAATTTCTGGTGACAGGCAGTCAGCAGCGCCTTCTTCTCGTCCATCGAGTCGTTTAGATGCCCTTGGTGCGTGAGCTGCAGCTCCTGCGCTATCCGCGTGAAGAACGCGTCGTGCCGATGGGAATACGACGGCAGCGGCGCGAGCTTGAGTCGTAGGATTGCGTCTGAAAACTGAAGCGCGATGTCTGGAAACAACGTGTTGCAAGCAAAGCTATCAGTCTTGGACGCGGGTTGTATTCAGGTATGGGATTTTTGCATAATACCTGGGTTGAAGTCCAGCTGAAACACTGCCTGCTCGCAGCTGTAGTGAATCGCTCTCCATCGGGTCTCGTAGGTCTTGAGCAACCAGAGCAACTGCCTCATGAACCTGCAAGACATGCAATGCAGTAAGCTCTCAAGTATTTGTTCGCATGATACACTGAGACACGTACTCGTTCTCTGGGAGGTCTTCAAGTCCTTTGGCAGCGGTTCGAGCCAAAGTATGCGCGCATCTAGCATAGGTTGATACAGCCCGTCCGAGGCGCTCGGTCGATTCATCCATGAAGATCAACTATGAAAGCAGGCATCGTAGAGCAGACAATGGTTAGACTGGATGAACGGCCACGGTACAAAAGGGAAATGCAACAAACACACCGTACAAAGTAAATTCTGGTGGAGATGCGATGGATCGCGCACATGTGGCCCAGCACCTGGGCTTTCGCGTCGATACTGCGAAAGAACTTGAGTATCGAGCCCAGTAGCGCATTATTTGACTGGGAGAACCGGTTTAGCGCGTTCTTCGCAAACACAGACGCTCGAGTGAAGAGTTTGTGCGCGTCCTGCCAGGATCCCTCTGCGATCTGCAGCAGCCCATCGTTCTGGAGCCGTACTGCTTGCTCCACCTGCGCTTCAGCGTACAATGCGTGCATCTGCGCCACCACAAACAGAGTGAGCACCATGTCCACCACGAGAGTGTACTGAACGCGCTGCTCGCGTCCAACCAGTCGATCGGAGCTCAGGTTGATTGAGTTGAAGCCGTAAAATAGCGGAGGGAACACTGCGAAACTCTCCATTGCCACACGACAGTGTTCATCGTTGTGATCATGTTGATGTTGCTGGAGATGATCTGACTCCGAAAACCGCTGGAGTGCGAGTAGGTACGGCAGATACTTGGTCAGCAGCTCCAGCACGTCCGTGTACGTCGACGCGCTCCGTCGTGTCTGGTTGATCAACGGGGTTTCCTTGAGCTTCAGTCGGATCTGCAAGACAATGCGCACTAGTGTGTCAGATGATGCACAACAGGCTCAGAGTATCAATCGTGAAGCTGCGCTCCGAGCTCCTAAAGCTTCCCTGATCGTATCAACCCTTCGCATACCTGAGTTCGAAGCCCCGCAAACTCGCTCGAGCCAAAGTACAGCAGACTTACGTTGTGCTGCTCTCGGCAAACACACAGCAAAGAGCAACAACTGTGAGTCGAGAGTTGTTCAGATGGTGCGCCTCTAAACATCATGTCAAAAACGCAAAAGAAGAGGAGGAAGGGTATCCGATTGACGCACTTCAACGTGGAGCTCGTCGTCCGAGAGCAGGTGGAAGAACGGCAGGCGGCCGCACCAGAGGCGCTGGTGCAGCCATTTCGCAGACGCCATCGCCGGTCTCTCTCTCAGGTTTCCAAAGCTGCTCTGCTGTTGCTCTCAGCGCAATTGCCAACTCAGTGGCATCGAGAGGAACGCTGAAAGAGGAGGTCGTGTCTAGATTTAGCCCCACTGGAACGCCAATAAAAAATCCACACTCAACCGGTGTTGAAGTGACACACACCCACTAATAAATCCACGAAAACCCAGACTGTGGGACGTTCGTGTAGTTTTTTTCGTATCAATGGTTCCTTCCCGCCAAAAATACACCTGTGCAATTAATAGAGAGATTTGAGCCACAACTCGTGCATTATCGATCATTTAGGAAATTCGAGCCAAAAAACGCTCCATGTGGCAGGCAGAAGCCAGCCAAGTGACTGACTGCGACAGAACAGACAGACAGGCACAGTCACCAGGCAGCCACAACGTACGAACGATCACCATCGCGGAGGGCGAGAGATAGATAGAAAGACACACAGACAGACATTTGTCTCCACCAGCGCAGACGTCTCTCTCTCTGCTCCTCTGCTCCTCTGCTTCTCTCTCTCTAACAGAGAAAGGAAGGAAGAAGCAACTGCGTGGCTGTAAGCGTCAAGCTGGGTGCGTGCGTGTCGTCCGAAGCAGTGCACACTCGTCCGTCTCGGCGCCGACGTCGTCGTGCTGAAGAAGAAGGAGAACGAGAAGCGGCGGTCGACGGAAACCGCCTCCCGATAGAAGAGCAGCAGCAGCAGCAGCAGCAGCAGCACTTGATGACGGTGTTCACTCTCTCGTCGCCGCTGACGCGCAGCGCGCTGCGCAAAATCTCGGCGTCGCACCAGGCGGAGGCGCAGCGCGCGCCACTCGAGACCCAGAAGCAGCAGAAGCTCAAGCTAGCGGGAGCAGCGTCCAGTGGTGGAGCCATTGTGGAAGGTGATGGAAATGATGAAGCCGCGGACGATGTGTTTAATGTCCACGGGGTAAACCAGAGTGCGAGCGTTCACAAGCGCACGAGTATTGAGCGCGAACGGCTACTCCAGGTGCGTTCATGGTGTCACTAGCTTTGTGCGCGTTTGCAATTGGTTATTGTGTTCATGTTGGTTCGGTGGTGTGATATATGTACTATGTCATTTAGGAGTACACGACGTACCAAAATGGTCTCACGCCTTCGAAACGGCGTCGCGCGAGTCGTAAACTTACGTCGCTCCTCGCCAATCCCAGCAACACTGTGAGCTCACGCTCGTCCGCGGGATCTGTGGAAGCTGCTGCAGTACCAGGGAAAGAAGCAGAGAACATGTTTCCTGTTGATGCTAATACTACAAGCCAAGATGTCCAGATTGCTGTGGTTGTTGCCGACAGCGCTTTCGTGAAAGACTCGAACAGCAGCGCAAGTGAGAAGCTCCCAGCCGCGACGCCCCCAACTGTCTCGACTGTGGCGGTCGCTACGCTGAGTAACGAGGAGAAACACATGGACGGCGCGCCGGAAGGAGAGCTGTTTCTTGTGAATGTGCTCTCGCGCGAGGAGATCCTTCCGTCCGCGGATGTAGCCAAAGAAGCGCAGGAAATGGAGGCGCTGCTGATTCACATCCAAGAGGCGCAAAGCGGCGATTCCACTTCTGAAGCGGAGAGCGACGTGTCGTGGGGGAAAGAGTATTACGCCGTGGACTCGGTCCGCAGATTCGCGATCCACCATCCCGACCAGCTGAAGCAGCACATGTACGTTACCTCTGTCTGTCTAGGACGCTACTCTCGATGACACTCATCCTAACTCATTTTCTGTTGGCGTGTGGACAGTGAGAAAGCGTTGCCGCTATTGGTGTGTCCCGCTGTATCGAGCTTACGATCGGCGATGACGCGAAACGCGCTTTTGTGCATCCAAGACATGATTCTGTGCCTCAAAGACGACGCGTCCGATTCATTTGGTACGTTGTCGAATTCCCTAGTATTATGGGATAGCTATTTGCTTCTATACCAGTTGTTTACAGGTGGTGGTTGTTGATTGTATTTGCTGTATAGACGCGTTCATCCCGCTCCTTTTGAACCGGGCGTCGAGCGAAAAGCAGTTTATCCGCGACCTCGCTCGAGAGGTGGGCCTTTGCGCTGAATCAGAGACGTCACTTCAAACGCTAGCGTATTGTAGTGACTAACCTACTACCTTTGCTTTTTGCATCGTAGGTGCTTGACACTGCTGTGAAGACATGTGCGAACGAAGCACTGCTTCTCAATTTGCTCCGAATGAGCGTCGTGGAAAAAAATCCCCAGGCAGTCAACGTGGTGCGTGCTTGAAAGAAAATTTTGTGAGTGTTGATGAAGCATGGTTACCTATTATAATACCGCTTGGTGCTTTGTGTTGCAGATTGGTTTGTATGTGAACAAGTGCATCACGCGCATGGACAACGCCATCTACCAAGCGTTTGTGCTGGAGAAGCACGAGTCGTTCATCGAAGAGATGACGGCGCTCCTCAACTGCAAGGTCGTTGAATGTAAAGTCGTCACAAGGAAGAGTCTCCAGCACACGCGAAAAGTTCTTGGGGTACGCCGATAACCCAGCTTTGTTGATATCTGGTCTGCGAAAGCTAACACCTTCTCTGTTTCTCTCTCACTCTCGTTTATACAACTACTTGCGCTCTTTAGGAATCCAAGTTTGTTGCACTCGTAAAGAGCAAGCTCAGCGGGAGTGCGCAGTTTGATGTCCTCAAGGCGTCCGAGGTGAAGCAAGCAGCGAAGCCAGCTGCGACGAAGCAACTCAGCATGCGGGAGCGAATGATGCAGATGCGGAAGCAGCAAATGGGGAAGCAGCACCGATCTGCCGACGACTTTGAAGTCGTGGTGACGGCTCCAGCGCTTCCGCCTCCTGCTCCGCATCAGCAGCAGCAGTCGTCTTGACCTCTATGTCCTCGCTCATGTTCATAATCCTATCACCAAATCTCCTCATGGCAAAAAAAAAGCGTACAACCGAATGTGACCCTCTAGGCATGGTTTTGCAATTTCTCTAACACTCTTACGTCTATTTTAGAGAAAAGAAATACAACCAACGAGACCGCCGCTGGATGCGTCGGCTCGGAAGAACTACCAACCAACGCTTAAGCATTCGCTCGCGTCGCTTCAAGGTACGGAAGTGCCATTCATTCATTCAATCAATCTTTCTTCTTTGCAGACCGAAAGAACCTCCGAGTAGCGAGCATGAAGCGTAAATCGCCGACCAAGAGTGAAGGCAAGAGCTTCGCGGCGAGGAGACTCCGTGAGCGCGGTGGATTCGTCGAGCCGCTGCTCTCGGACCTGTGGAATGCGTTCAATCCGCACTCTAAGTTCATCAAGACGTGGCACATTGTGCTCTTCTGCTGCCTGATGTACGAGGCGTTCTTGCTCCCGTATGCCGTCACGCTCATTCCGTCGTCGAACGAGAGCGAGGGGCTGCTGAAGAAGATCGAGTTCCAGCTGTTCTACGCCGCCGAGGTGCTCTTCTGCGTGGACTTCTACATTCAACTAAACATCGGCTACTACCAGGACAGCAACGTTCACCGCGACACGAGGAATTCGCGCATGAAGTACATCAAGACGTTCGGGTTTCTTCTGGATGTCATTGCAGTGGTACCGTTGTCGCTGATGCCCATCGAGCTTCCCGACCCTAGCCACACTGCCTGGCTCGAAGTGCACAAAGTTCTTCGCGTGTGGAAAGTTCCCAAGTACTTCTCCAGTCTCGAAGACGTCTTCTCCAAGAATTTCGTCATCCTCAAGCTATCGAAAGTGTTCATCATCACCGCTTTCATAGCCCACTCCATCGCTTGCGCGCGGTTCACGTTCGGCTGGGATGTTCCAGGGAGTTCGCTCTCTTGGCTTCCTCCGGCAGCCTTCGGGCAAGAGAGTCTGCGTTCCAAATACGTGATATCACTCTTCTGGAGTCTGGGGCAGCTAACGGGAGGCTACGAGAGCGAGCTTCCGTCCCGCAACCAAGAATTCCTGTTCACGATCTTCGTGGCGTTGACAGGATTTGCGCTTTTCACCTACCTGTGCGCAGCGCTGTTCGTGTTGTCGAAAAGCGAGAGCAGCCAAGCAGTCATCGCGGAAGCCCGCATCAATCAGCTCCAGCACTTGCTGTCGTTCCACCACGTGCCAGACGTCTTGCAGTCTCAAGTCGTCGAGTTTATCAAACGCCACTACACAGATGCCGAGTCGAACGATCGAGAAGTGGTGAAGCTTCTGTGTCCGTCCATCTCAAAGGACATACAAGTGGAGTTGCTGAAAGGCATGATGGCGAAGATCCCGCTCTTCAAGGACTGCAACGACCAGTTCATCATCGCGCTCACGAGTCTGCTGGAGATGATTTCCCTACCAGCGCACCACACACTGTTCAGCGTGGGGGACGCGGGCGATTGCATGTACGTGGTCAACTCTGGCGTCCTCAGCATCCTCGTAAACGGGAAGAAAGTTCGCGAGCTCCGACAGGGAAGCTTCTTTGGCGAGGTGTCGGTGTTCTCCAAGCGACCGAGATCAGCGACAGTGGTCACGATTTCCTACTGCACGCTCTACCGGCTATCGAGGTTCCACACGGAAAGAGTGCTGGAAGGATATCCTCATTACGCTGTCCTCATTGCGAAAATAGTGGATGAGATCGTGAATCAGCGTCAGACTGCGACCGCAACGGGAGAGAAACCCAGCGGGGACGAGTTCATGCTGACGTCGCTGTACCAGCTTTCGACCGAGACCCCAAACCACCGCCACCAGCTCAAGAAAAAATCCATGACGGATTCCATTAAGTTCTGGTCCAAGAAGCCGACTCTGGGTCGCAGCAAGTCGTCGCAGAACGTGTCCTCTGCCAGACATGCGGAGTTCAGCATGGAGGAGCGCTCGTACAACGAGATGAAAGAACTTAACATGTCGCCCATTATTCTCCCCAAGGTCTCACCGAAGAAAAGACCCCAGCTCACACGCAGCAAGTCTGCATTCTCCCGCCAACCATCGACAGGTATGGTGTTTCTAGCCAGACGGACCAGGGTGCCAGAGGGCGGAACCGGATCGCAGGACTCAATTCAGGGATTCTACGACAACCTCTCCAGTCGGATGCTATTGCAACAAGAGCACGAGGCTCGTGCGGCGAAGGCATTCTGGTCCAAGCTTCTCATGCCCAAGGCGATCGATGCAATCTCGATTATCCGTCAGTATTGGCTTCTGGGGATGCAGCTGCACTTGCTGTTCAACTGGGTTTTCATCCCTCTGCTGCTGGCGTTCCCGTTGATGAACTGCTCCAGCGTGTTGCTCGGGATACTCCACACGCTCGCGGACCTTTTCCTGCTCGTCGACATGTACTTGAACTGCCACCTCACATACATGGGACCAGATCATGAGAAAGTGACGCACCCAGTGAAAATCGCGCTGCACTACTTTCGTGGCGCGTTTCTCGCTGATTTGCTCTGCTTGCTGCCGTACGATCTGCTGCTCCTTGGGTGGAGTTTGTCCAACTCGGCGCTGCTGCGTATCCCCAAATTGCTTCGGGTGTGGCGATTCCATGGCCATCTGCGCGAATGGGAGATGACGTTCCGTCTCTGCAACCTCGGAAAGCTCGCGATCGTTGTCGTGAGCTTCCTCTTGTTCGTGCACCTCGTAACCTGCTTGCACTTCGGCCTCACGACCACTGAGGGCTTCAGCACTTCGTCAGAGGGGTGGATGCCGTCCGATGATCTCAATGTGCGTGGAGTTGAGTTGGACTCGGGAGAGTTTGTGTACCTGGACCCAAGAAACAGAACTTACAGCGAGAGTGGAATCAGCAGTATCCTGGGTATGCAGTACACAAGATCGCTCTTTCTGGCGGTGACGATCCTAACCACACGAGGGAAGACCGTCGAGCCTGCCGCTGACCTGCAATATGAAGTCGCGCTGGCGATCATGCTCTGTGGCTTGGCGTGGACGGTGTTCCTGATCGACTCGGTGCAAAAGCGGTTCACGACGTCGGCGTTGGAGCAAAAGGAGTTCCTCATCACGCGCACACGGATTCAAAAGTTTCTGCGCTGCCAAAGTGCACCGCTGGAGGTGCACCACCGAGTGAACGCGTTTCTGGACTTCTGGTGGTCATCCCACCGAGGAGCAATTGTGAGTGAGCTTTTGGATGAGCTGCCGGAGTCGATCAAGCGGCAGGTGCTTCACAGTATGTGCAAGCCAGCGCTTCAAACGCTCTCTCTCATGAATGGCGTTCGCCCGGTGCTTGACGATTTGGAGCAGGTCTTCGTCGACAATGTCAAATTCATCCTGTACGGACAGGGCGAAACCATTTATCGCCAGGGAGACTACGCGAGCGGACTCTTCTTTCTTTTGGAAGGCGACGTTGTCATCATCTCAAACAGAGGAGCGCCGAGAACCATCCCCAAGGGAGGCTTCATCGGAACTGCCTCGCTGCATCTAAACGAGAGCTCGGTGAGCTACGCAGAGCGCCTGACCGCGATCACAGGCTGCATTCTGCTCTTCCTCGGCCGCGAGCACCTGAACGCGATGCACAAGACCTTCCCGACGCTCTCCATGGCACTCAAATCTCTCGAGAAGCGGTTTGTCGACTCGAAATTGGCGAAAGCGCAGGAAATCGCGCCAAAAGAGAGCACCGCGAGTGGCTCCATAGCGCCGCAGAAAGAGACGCTCGAGCTTCGCGTGCTCAAGTTCCTCGGCATTGAAGAAGTGGTGTTCGATCCGGATGCGACCAGCACGTCCGTGTGGGAAGTGTCGATGTTTGTACTCATGTCCATACAGAGTTTCAAGGTGATCTACGACATCTGCTTTAGCGTGTGGGAGCCGCACGTCGTGTCGTCAGATGCAATACTGGTGCTGCTCGAGTTGTGGTTCTGCTTGGACCTATTCTTTCAGTCAAGACTCGGGTACTATCAGTACGGGAACAAAGTGATGGAGCTCAAGCTGATCAAGAAACGGTATGTTCGCTCCAAGCATTTCTTCCTCGACATCGCTGCGATCCTCCCGCTGTTCGTCGTCAACTGGATGGTGTCGAGTTTCTCCAGTCGAAAAGAGTTACTCAACTTAAACAAGCTACTTCGTCTGCTGCGAGCGCCACGAGCGTTCACGAACCTGGAGAACCAGTATCTGAACCGCACCCTGGAGCTTCGAATCGCGAAGCTCGTGTTCTTTTCGTTTTTACTGTCGCACTTCTTTGGGTGCATCTGGTTCAACTTTGATACTGCAACTTCGACGGTAGCGGACGCGAGCAAGTGGACCCCGGCGGCGAGTCTCTCGAATGAAAGCAGACGGTTCCAGTACTCGGCAGCGATCTTCTGGTCGTTTGGGCTCATGTCTGCGTCCTACTCGGGCGACTTGCCGAAAACGTCGCCGCAATGTCTGTTCACGGTTATGGTGCTGCTCTGCGGCTTCTTCCTGTTTGCGTTCATCGTGGGGAACCTGTCGGATGTCGTGGAGCTGGTCGATGCAGACACGCGCGAGTTCAATGCCAAAATGAGCTCACTGCGACACTTGCTCGCTCACTTCCAGCTCCCGCACTCGATTGAAGACAAGCTGAAGACGTATTTCTTCTTTCAGCGGTTTCACACCATCACGCAGGAGCATCTTCTCGAGCGCTGTCTGCCGCCGTCATTGCTGACCGACATCCGCCTCGTACATCTGCAGCCGATGATTATGAAAGTGGCGTTCCTCTCGGGGATGGAAGGCTCGGTGACGCGGATGCTAGTCTCCCAGTTCTCCCAGGCGCTGATTGTGAAAGATCAGTACGTATGTCGCTATGGCGAAGAAGGGAGTGACATGTTCTTTGTGTTCACAGGGATCTTAGAGGTTCTCGTGCCGATCGAGACGCTAAGGAGGAAGCTCTCGAATGAGAAACCATTCAGGACAGCATCAGCTGCGCCGACCAGTTTCCACACGTACTTCTCGATCGGAGACCCGAAGAAGCCGCACACAATGTCGCAGATGAGGAAAGTGAACGAGCTCACATCGGGAAGCTACTTTGGCGAAGTCGCGCTCTTCAGCTGCAAACCGCGCAGTGCGCACACGCGTTCGAAAACCTCGTGTGTTCTCTACAAGCTTTCACGACGCTCGCTCGAGCTCGTGTTTGAGAGGTACCCAGAGTGGAAGAAGAAAGTTCTCAAGATCGTCAATATTCAGCAGGAGCAGCAGCACTTGCGCAACTTGTACATGGAAGAGCAGCAGGACGTGTCAGTGCTGGCGAATAAAGGATTGTCGCAGGTGGGCGTACTCGACGCAACCGAAGCGCCCGGCGTGGATCGCCGCTCTCTCACACTCACGGACCAACTCACATCGGGGACGAAGCACATGCTGCTTCGATTCCCCAGCAGCTCATCGATTTCGTCGGCGACAAGATCGGAAGGACACAAGCTCTCTTCAGGCCACCGAGGCAGTGAGCGGCACGGCAGCAGTATCTCAGACTTGCGCTTTGAGAGAGAGGTATTTCCACTGTGGATCGATTCGCTGCTAAACTGCACCGAGGCACAGAGTCTGTTCCACGTCCGGTGGCTCAAGGCGATCGCTATTGGGGCCGTGTGCATGTCGTTGGCAGTGCCGTATCGCATTTCATTTGACCCACTCGACCGCTATGGCGTGCTCCCGATCGCTCTGCGCGCGGTTGAGCTGCTTTGCGAAGTGCTATTTGCATGCGACATCTGGCTCAACTGGAACATGCGCGAGGGCTCGGTGTCCATGGAGCTGTACGAGCAGCGCCATCACCTGTCGTACAAGAAAGAGCGACTCTTCTGGGACGTGTTAGCGGCGTTCCCAATCGACCATTTCCTCTCGGATTTTTACCGATCGCCCTGGTTCCGCATCAACCGGTGCCTTAAGCTCGTCAATTTCCCGCACTACATGAAGGAGATCAACCGGCGCAGCGTGTCGTACGAGACGAACCGCATCTGCACGCTGTGGATGCTCTGCTTCGTGTTCATGCACTGGTGCGCGTGCGCGTACTTCTTCCTGAGCGTCATGACCGGTGGTGAGCAGTACCGCGACCTCGACGACTGGGACAACTGGTCCGCGCCGGCAGCGTTCCTCGTCGCCCCCTCGGAGGACCCTTCGGTCGAGTGGCTGTTGCTGCGCTTCCTGCGCGGAGTTTTCTTCTCCACGACCACGTTCGTCAAGCGTGGCAAGATGTTTACGCCCGTGGACGAGCTCGACTACATCTTCAGCACGTCAGTGTCGTTCCTTGGGCTGCTGATCATGTCGTTCATGATCGGCGAGATCGCGAACCTGTACACGTCGTACATCAGCAACGAAGTGGAGTTCCGGAAAAATCACATCGCGATCAACTTGTACCTGGAGCGCTGGCAGGTGAGCGGCAAACTAAAGGCGCGCGCGCACGCGTTTCTCTCATCGCTGTGGTCGGCGCATCGCGGCGTCAACTACCAGGCGATCTTCGACGAGATTCCGCAGCTCATCCGCACCGAGTCGATCGAGTTTATCGCGAGCGCGCCGCTGCACACTTTCCTTGCGAGCGTGTTTCGGCCTTTCACGACGAGCCACCCGCACGACCGCGAGCTCGAGTCGTTGACGCACGCGCTCAGCCAGCATCTCAAGTACGAAGGGTTCCCGCGTGACGAGTGCGTGCTGGTCGAAGGCAGTGTCACCAAGGATATGTACTTTGTGGTCAAGGGCCACTTGGTGTCCTACAGCATGTCGCTTTACGTGTCGGGTCAGCAGAACGTCGAGGTATGGCTCAAGAACGGCGACTTCTTCGGCGAGCAGGGACTGCTGGGCTACTCGGTGAGCAAGTGCACGGTCAAGACCGTGTGCGCCTGCGACTTGCTGTCGCTAAGCTCAGAGGCGCTGCTCCAGGTGATCTTGTCGCGGCCGTTGTTCCAGAGCGCGCTAAGCATCGCCGTAGAAGCGTACCGCGAGATGTGCAAGCGAGAGTGCTCAAGCGAGAGCTTGAACGCCAAGACCGAGGAAGAGTGGGGGAAGCTGATCTTCGAGATTCTTGGCAAGCGCAAGCAGCTCTGGCTGGACGAAGCGCTTGCCGCCAGCGAGGAGGACAACGGCTCACCGTCTGGTGGTGACAACGGGGCTGAGTCTTGGAAGACGAGCGGGGTCCAGGCAGGACATGAAGTGGGGCTCATGATGATCCGCAAACCCTCCGAGTGCATGCGCGTGTTTGAGATGATACTGCAGCTCATTGTCACGCGCGGCGTGCTCTTTGGTCGCACCGACTCGCTGCAGAGCACAACGTCGCATTACCAGGACAACCTGCCGCTCATGACCGCGACGTCATTTGGGGGGGTGCTGGAGGGCGATACGAAGAACTCGGTGTCCAGGCTGGCGAAAGCCACTGGGATCGGCGCTGGGGGTATTTCTGGCGTCGGCGTTATCGGCATTGGTGAGGCTGCCGTTGTTCCTCCATCCACGTAGTCGGTGACCGAGTCATCGGACACCAGTTCAAGAGTTGGAACCCACACTGCCATGTAGCAGGTCACCCAAAGTGTCCGCAGCCATCGAGATGTGCGATGAAACCTGGTGAGTATGGTCATTATATCAATATAACGAGCAGAGCTTGCATCTGCAACCAACTCAAGGACACAGTCGCCAAGTGAATTTGTCAAACGCCAAGGGCGTCAAACAATAATACTTGCGAGCGCCAAATGCAAGTGCTGAGATGATTCACGAAGGGACGAAACAGAAGCGAGCATATTTCTTGCCGTCAATAGTTTCACGACATCATAGCTCGATATGTTCTCGAAGATTACAGTATGGTGACTACCGCTGCATTGCTACTTAGCGTAGCTGCTGGGTATCAAGAGCTATACACGATATGTCGCTTCTAGTGAGAAACAATCATCAGTTCTCAAGCACGACGCGGTAGCGTACCGCGCCGTCACGCACCATCTGGGGGCCTCTTGTTCGTCTTGGCCATCGGCATCTTCTGATGATCGGACGCACGTTCTTCTCGACCACGACCTTTGGCATGTCCTTCACGCTGATGATTGACTCGATGCCGCTGCCGACGAACTTGATGCTGCGGCTGATCAAGAAGGACGGCAGCCTTGATGTTAGCTTGCTTCTGCGGCGTATACACGGTCACACCAGCGAAGAGCAGTAGTGCAGTAGTGCAGTAGTGCAGCAGTATTCAATGAGATCACCTCGGGAATCATGAACACGCAAACTGCAAGCGACTGTAGTCCACGGACCTGCCACGGGTCAGGTAGCTATCGACGCCGTTCGAGGATGAGGTCCACAGTGTACGGCTGCATGCGCGCTGGAGCTTTTTCGGCCGCCACCATCACTGTCTGCATGTTGATTGGCACCATAATTGGCAATCAGAGCAGTTTGAAGACAATCCTCAAAAGTAGACAGTCAGCCAATGATTGTCGAATACACGCTGCTGTCGCTCAAAATGTGCTGGCACAATGCTATTATTGACAAACGTGGGGCGAACTCTAATCTTTCAGGCGATTTCTGCTTAAATCCGTCTGTGTCTAAATTGGGACAGTACCACAACTGACTGGACAAAGCGACTCGATCATCGATGACCAACCAATGTGGCCGACCAAAGCGCGCCCAATGTACTTTGAAGCAGATCAACCACCTGCCAGTAAAGCTGGCTAAAACCCTGAATCCTGAACGCTCCGGAACGGCTAGTACCGGCTCCGCTCTCGCCACTGCAGCTCGTCCTGGAGAGGGTAGAAGTATCCATTGTCAGT
>JALBYZ010000219.1:0-42714 GCA_038050575.1 Globisporangium mamillatum | reverse complement strand
CGCATGTGTGCGCGTCCAGAGAACTTGCGAAGAGCAGAACCTCTATTCATTTGCTGTGTTAGGATGGTATGCTCATACTGAGCCTCTTTACTCCATGTACCAGCTCGTAGATGTCGTCTCCTAGAATATGAGTGTGACACCAACAATTGCTAATTGTCGTGCTTGTGATTGTTTCCCATGCGCCCTTCGCCCAGTGCATCGCGGTCAGCACGCCCACATGATACAGGGCTCCGGTATCTCAATCCAGATTTTCGTTCCCCGCGTCCGCGGCTCGGCTCAAAATCTCGTCAAATTTGTTCACTACGTAGTGAATCTGGAGCCGCTCGATTTGCGTCTTGAAAGCTTGAATGATTCCGGTATCTTGCGGCTGCAGGTAAGCAGTCGTATTTGGAGGCAGCATTTGCAGAGTCACGTGGGAGAGCGACTCGACGAGTCGGTGAGATGAGGCATTGTCAAGAAGCAGCAAGATATGGCGGTTCTCCGCGCGCGTATCGTCGTTAAATCGACGAGCCTAGTTTTTGTAAAAGCTTAGTGTTCATTCACCCTTTCGGGGTGGACTCGTAGTCGAGGTCGAGTTGCTCTCCTGTCTTTCCGCCAAAGCAACGCGGTTGCCGAGCTACCCCAACAAAGAGCAGCGGGAGTTTGGGCGAACCGTTGGTGTTGCAGGTAATAGCGACAGTCAGTGGCTTCTTCAGGTCCTTTCGCCCACGCACGCGCTTATTAAAGGCGGTTCTGTTGGGCGGTGTACGATATAAGTACATCGTCTCGTCTATATTGTAAATGTCTCGCTTTGTGTAGCCCTGTGTGATTGCTTGGAGTGCGGCGTGCCCTTCCTCGACGCTCACCACGTTTGCCGATGCAGCCTCGCCGTGAACGCGCTTCGACGTGAGCTTGTGGCGTCTTTGAAACTTGCACAGCCATCCCGTCGAAAAGGAGAGCGAGGAAAGGGCGGTGATCATCGATGGGCTTGTGTGAGGCAAGAGCTCTTCACGTATCTTCGCCACTTTCCCCTGAGTTGTAGCGCCAGCCACTACGGGTATATTGTAGCGCTCGCAGTCACGAACCCACTTCAGCAGCGCCGCCTCCAGCTGCAGACACAGGACGGGTTGGCATCGTTTCTGGTCTGGGTTGACTCTGTCGCCGTCCTTAGCGGCCAGTATGCGATGGGTAGTCGCTCGCGACGGCGCGTGCAGGAGTCTAAACACCATAACAGCCAATTCACCAAGCGCGCAGCACTTCATTGTGAAGTGCATTTTGTGCTATTCCCTTATCGCTTGCTTCTGGCTGTTTGTCAGTCGCGCGTACGTGATGATCGCGACCATTCTTGCTTGTGTCTTGGTTTGCTTGCTCGGTTGTGAGCTTTTGGTTTGCGAAAAGCGCGCTAATTTCTTTAAACTGCTTAGGATGAATGTCAACAAGAGAGTGCACTACATAATATCTATTTTGAGAGGGTATTTGATTTGGACGATGTTTCAATAGGGGAGGAAGGACTGTACTTGTATTTGTGTGCGATTTCGTGGTAGGTTTCAAGCTGGTTGACTGGCTTCATTCAGTTGGACGACTTTTCCATCATTTCTTCCTACGTCAGGGACGACGTCAGAGCCCAACTCACTGGGTTGTGAAGCTTTTGTCGCCAGATACTGTGCGAGTAATTGACGTCTTCGAGTACCATGCTGCTGCTCTGTTCCCAACCATCTTATCCGAGCCCCAAGGAGCCAATCAGCATAACCACTCACTGTGTGCTTGGACGCAGCCGTCGTTGATTGCGTAGATACACGCATGCAGTATCAACTCATTTCACTCTATGGCGTGCGACGGGCTTCACATATGCTGCTGTGCATTAGGTTTCTCTCCCAATCACCACCAGCTTAGTCAGTACCTGGTCGGGCGGCATGTGGTTGCATCAGATAAGCGACGACGACCAGCGATATCTTCAACGTTTATCAGGAGTCATCGGACATCCATGGAAAACGGAAGCTCACTGTACACAAACTGCTCTCTGCCTCTACGAGGACAAGTGCGTTGCGTGTCTCTCGCTCTTGCTGGAGAGTGGATGGTAGCCAAGCGATTCTGGGATGTCTGCAGCGCGTACTGCCCGTCCGGAGGAGGCACGCTGGATGAACCCTCTGGAGCCAAACTGATTCGACCGGACGTGGTCCACCCTCACAATTCAATTCGCCTTTCGACGATCAAGAGTTCCTCCACCCGTGTTGCACTCCGACTCGGGTATACACTTCTCCACCAGCCCAGCTTCGTTCTCCCGACAGTCGCGAAAACAAGCCAAGATCAACCATGAAGTGCTTCGGGCTGCTGTTCTGGGCCGCGCTCATTGCGCTTCTCGCCACCCCAAGTGAATCTCAAGATGCCACTACCTGCGGTCCCCGCATGCGCAAGTCGTGGCTCGCGCTTTCGAGCAGCGACCAAAAGCTCTACAAGGACGCGATCGCGTCGTCGATGGACTCTGGCGCCTACATCAAGTTCATCGAGATGCACACGGAGATGATGTCTGAGATGGAAGCACACCGTCAGTGCATGTTCGTCTACTGGCATCGCCTCCTCCTGCTCGCGTTCGAGAACATGCTGCGCGGCCAGGGCACCAAGTACGCGTGCATCACGGTGCCGTACTGGGACTGGATTAGCGACTACAACCGGTTTGTGAACGGCGAGTGCTCGAACATGCTCGACTGCTCGTTCGCACTGCAAGCTCTCGGAGGGATCTCGAACACGCGTCAGAAGAACCTGCAGATCAACGGTCAGTTGACCTACGGTGTTTGTATGGCTACGAGCCCGCTTGACCATTTCTGTCAGGCGAGCAACCTGTCGGGCTCGAAGTGTGCCAAGTGCGTCACCCGCGGGCTCTGGAAATCCACAACGCTTCCAGCCTCGGCGAGCTACGCTTCCGTCAAGAGCCAACTCTTCAGTGCGGCCAACATCGCAGAGATGTCGGAAGCTATCGAGAATGGAGCTCACAACAACATCCACTCGAACTTGGCGGGTGCTATGGAGACGTTCGCGTCGCCATCGGACCCGATCTTCTGGTCCCACCACGCAATGGTCGACTTGTTGCACACGATCTTTCACAAGTGTCGTGTCGGTATCGAGAAGATGACGTTGGAAGAGAAGGAGTCGAACCCAGTCGGTTGGACCTCGTGCGAACGTCGCAACGGCGGTGAATTCAACCCGCTCGACCAAGTCACGATGCGCACGGGGCTCTTTGGCAACAACCCGGTCGCGGGACGAAAAGACCGCATCATCGGGAAGTTCTTCAACGGACTGCCGACCCAGTTCGCTGCGCTCATGGACCACAACGACCTCGGATCTAGCAGCTACGCGTATTTGTACCAGGGTTTGCTTGGTGAGATGTACGCCAACTGCGGCGAGCCAGAGACCACGGCGGACAGCTTGGCAACGGCTGACAACACTCAGCCGAAAGCTGCCACTCGCCGCAGAAGACTGGATGCGCTCACGGAGGCAATTGATGCGACGAGCGCAGCGCTCAGCTCTTCGACGCTGGTTCAGGATACCACCACCAACGTGACGAACGTGGCTTCAGGCGAATTCATGCTCATGACGCTGAATGCGACCACGCCAACTACTGCCGCCAACCCCAGCTCGCTCTCGATCACAAACAGCTCAGGCTCGAGCATCTTGCTGGTCGCTGCGGTGAACACGACGCTGGAGAGCTCGGCTCAGTGTGTGAACTCCTTCACGGTCTCGACGAACGACCAGCTTGTCGCACAGGTTGGCAACGATGCAATGGCGGTCATCTCGGAGCAGGAGAAGATGTCGTGCATGTTCCAGGAGGTGTGTCTTGGTGGTGTGAAGGACTACTCGAAGACATTCAAGAAGAATTTCCAGATCACGAAGCCCCCGCGCTGCATGATGATCGTCGAAAAGATCCACAGCGGCAAAGACTCGATCGCGCTCTCTGACTGGAAGGAGACGATGGTGAAGACCTTTGGGTGCCCGATCCCTGCCAAGTGATCGACACCTTTGGAGAAAGGCAACATTATTATCGATCGTGTCAACCTTGATGTGATTTCGCTAGATAATGGGAACTGATGTGAGTAGCGTATCCGCGCTTTTATCTTGCGCATCTAAACACAAAAAACCCCGGAAAAACCAAATCCGCGTTGGCACCAGCGAGTGTCTTCTCGTCAGCACCTACACGTTGACTCGATAATGCTCGCGTGACCGCTGGATGCATACGTTTGGTTTGTACACCGTCATTCTTGATGAATGAGCCTTGTCTTAGCAGGATGCATTTCGAAACGATCTGCGCTCTTGACATGGACGAGCTGATGAAAGCATTTGACCCACGTATTCAATTGTAAAATGATCGCTTAGCCTTTCTGCCGAACCTGGGTTTTTTAGGTCGCATACCTCCGTGCTTATGAAAACGTCATCGAGCCAAACACTGTGCTGTCATTGTCGTTGCCCTGTGCGATCCATGGTGAGCTGTAGAAGGAGCTCCCCTCTCTTCTTGCACGTACATTGGCTTGGTTGTATCTATTCAGAGGCTGCAAACCTTCGAGAGGGTCAGCGTTTAGTTCTTCCACGATGTCATGCATCCGTCTTGAGGACGGAAGCTCGGAAGCTGGACCAACTTCTGACCGAACGCATTTCCTTTCTTCAGAAGCGTACTGAACACTGCGAGGCAGATCAGGAACGTCCAGAAAACGGCCTTGAGGAGACGCTCTAAGACGAAAGTCTGCCCACTGCTTCGGAATGTCTCGATCAGGAAAAACAGCATCACAACGCTCATAAGCTTTGCGAGCATGGATTCGAGACTCTCGCTCTGCTCTCGCTCCTGGCGGAACGGGGATGACTTGCTTCTTGATACCGTGAACTTCCCGAGCAGGAGATCGACGACGTCCTGTCGGTATCCATCCATGAAGTTGTTCATGACGTAGCGAATGCACGAGTTGTAGCCGTCCATGAGCGCGCCTTTCTTCGTACGCTTGCCAGTACGCGTGAAATCGGTCTTCAAAGCGCCGGTGCCCGCGTAAAAGAAACTGATCGCGTCCGCGTTGTTGCCCCACACCCCCTTGAAAACAGGCTCGAGCGACTCGAACG
Organism: Globisporangium mamillatum; assembly: GCA_038050575.1. Classification (NCBI taxonomy): domain Eukaryota; phylum Oomycota; class Peronosporomycetes; order Pythiales; family Pythiaceae; genus Globisporangium; species Globisporangium mamillatum. Next base: position 37,638 of record JALBYZ010000219.1, on the reverse strand, counting down.
GAGAGTTCAGCACGTTGCCTTTTAACGCAGCAATTTCGTTGATCTGGAGCAGCAGGCTTCGGCGACCGAACAGAGACTGCACACATGCCAGAGTGCAAAAGCAAACATCAGGTGAGCAATGTAACTTTGACTGTGAATATGTTCATGCGGTGCAAAATTACCTGAACGACGTTGGTTCGGTCGAGATTGTCCATGCAGTTCGTGCGCACCACGCCAGACTGCGTGCTAATGACTTGCCCATCAGCGTTCTTGCAAAAGTAGCTAAGACAAACAACAAATCGGTAAGTTTGATCAAGTCAGATACCTCGGTTTCTGGGTAGCTCGCAAATAACACCCATAAAACGCACCCATAGTCCTGGAAGTCGTCGTCGACCTGCTTGATGAGCTTCTCCAAGTTGAACCACTTCATGTTGCTGCACTCGTGGTGGAAATCAAACCAGACGAAGCGCACATTCGCAAGAATGTGGGAGTCCTGTGTGGCGGCGTCTGCAATGGTTTTTGCCATGGCTTCTCCCAGCTTCAACTGCTCTTTCTTTTTGTCGATCAGATTCACCACAATCACACGACCGTAGAACGACATGAGCTCATACGCGTGCAGCTTGAAAGCCGCGATGTCTTTCTCTGGCAAAGCGCGCTGGTATACTTTTGGCGCGTACTTCATCGTCACAGGAGAGCTCCAATACACTGGAATCGAACCGCGGATTTGCACGAAAGACGTTTGCTTGCCGTCCGCAAAGAGGCAAATCTGCTCAGTCTCGACAAAGTTGGCCACGTTGCCTTCGTCGTCAATGCCGCGCATCGTGAAGCGGGTGCCCTGGCGCTTACACGATCGTCTCGAGATGTAAAGGATCTTGAAAGCCGATTCGTTCACCTTGATCTCTTCCGTCACCTCCACATACGCTTGCACCATGGGTGTGATCCAATCGAACAGCTTCTTCTCTGTAGATATTACACACATATTGGTCAACTACGATCAAAGTGCAACAGAATAGACAAATCCAACCAGTCCGAACGCTACAACAAACACGTACCAATAAACATCGAGCAGAGTGAATAATTCCAACAGAATCGGCGGTCCGCGCGCCCAGCGATACTTCCAGAGTTGGCGTCAAACGCAGAGATGCCTAGAGAATGAGAGAAAAGAAAGAGGACCGCGAACGAACGAAAGATCAGGACTCACACATCACCCGCACTTCACACCAACAAACAAACAAACGTACGCTGGAGCGAGTGCGTAAGGTCGTAGTTTCTCGAGAAGTGCAGCTTCTGCGCCACAATGTCGCTCGTAAGCATTGACAAGTACTTGGCTTCATCCTCTTCTTGCGCGGGGGTGAGCACCGGCAGGTTCTGCGTCGGGATGAGCATGAGCTCGAGTTTCTGCACGAGGCGGATGTCTTTGTTGTCGACGCCCTTCGCGACGCTCTTGGACTGCGTCACAACCGCGAGGTACGGGCCTCGCAGCAGCCAGAAGACGCCGTAGATCGCTTCAAAGCCCATGCGGCGGCCGTGCAGGTGCTGGAAGTCCGCCACGCTCTCGCCCGACACGCCGAGCGACGCGTCGTCATTGTGGGACGAGCGCGGGAGCAGCAGCAGGTGCGGGAGGTCAGCATGACGCACGATGAGGTACTCGTCCTGGATGATGAGCTCGAAGGCCGTCGCGCGCCGCGCTTTCGCCACCATCTTCCCCAGTCGCTCGATCTGCTTCAACTGCTCAGAATACGGAACCAAATGCGGAAATGCGGACACTGTGCCACATGGCCCCCTCTGGCACCGTCAAAGGAAACGGCTCCAAATAAATACGAGTTTAGCCGACTCAATTACATTTAACTACTTGGAAAGATCCTGATTTATAAAAATTTCTTATATTATAAGCATTGATTAGCGTGAATTTACCAATGTAGGCCCATTCTCATCAGCGCATTTGTCGTCATTCTTGCAACATTTCTTCTCATTGCAACGCGCAAGAAATGCGCCATGGAAGTGTTGGCGGGTGTGCATGAACAAGAAGCCGTTGCCACTGCTGCTGACGACAGCCCAGCAGCGTTGGAGAAGTGGGTGCAAGTGGAGAAGAGCATGCTCTCGCGCGTGCTCTACCCGAACCCCGTGTGTCTGCTCTCGGTTTATGACGCGAGGCTGCAGCGTAAAGCCAACGTCATGACCATCACGTGGCTCACACCCATCAACAACCAGGTATGAATCGTGTACATCACTTTGTTATGGCGAGCAGCTTCATATTCCTATTTATGCTACAGGTCTGCAATGACGATACTTACTACTATGTGTGGGTTTGCACATTCATGTAGGGCGGCTTCATCTGCTCTGTCAACTGCAATCGACACACTGCGACGTTCCTCCATGAGCCAGGATCGATCTTCGGTGCGTTCTGCCACTGGAATCTGTTCATCAAATGTATTTGCGTGTGACGCGCATTACTGTGGGATCTAACTGATCAAATTGCATTTTGTTGAACAGTGCTGAACGTCCCTGTGCGCGGCATGGAAGAGCTCGTGTTGGCGATCGGAGGCTGCTCGGGAGTGAATATGGACAAGTTTGAAACTCTCAGCATTCAGACTTGCGCTCCAGGAGGTAACGACAGCGCACTGCCAAGAACAGACGCCTCGGCGAACTCAGCGCTCTCTCAGAATTCATCAGAAGACTCGGCGCTACTGCCAGTCAATAGGACCAAGAAGCAGAAGCTCTCGAAGCAGGAAATCGCTCGCCTAGCGATCGCAGAGGCAGCAGCGAAAAGCATCGCGATCAAAGGCTGCATCGCCCACGCGCTCTGTCGAGTCGAGTCAGCACACACAGACGACGGCCACTGGACACTGCGCTGCACCCAGTTGGCTGCGTGGTGTCTAGAGGAGTACTGGGACGGCAAGAACTTTATCCCCAAATCGGCAGTCTCCGAGCCGTACCTGACGTTTCTAGGCAGCAAGACCTTTGGGTACGTGCTGCCAGCGTCAATGTAGAGGTGCGTCAAGTTGTCGCTGTGGCTAAAATGCTACTGGTGCTTTAAAATTATGTGATACGAAGCCCTCAACCAGTCAGTCGCCTCCCATCTACAGTCCCAGAACTTCATATGCAATCACCATGCTCAGGAGCGACAATACTTTCGAAGGTTCGCCTCAACCTTTGATTTATCAAAGAGGAGCTACTCTTTTGAAGCCATACATCACCTACAAAGCACCGCGCATCAGTTGTAAATCTACGATCGATACGTACGTAATACCAACTATATAATCCTACTTCGTTTCGATCAATTTCTCGCGAAGGTACTTTATGATGTGATGGTAACCTGCGACTGCGACTCGTGTGGTCACTTTTTCCGTGAAGCTCTTGCTGCGGTTCTCGCAGAGAAACTAGACGACTTCAAAGTGGCTATTGTACGCAGCCCAGCTGATCGCACCGGCCGTGCATCCTGCGCGGTATTTCTCATAGAGGAACTCGACAACTTCCAAGTATCCGTTCGCTGCTGCTCCACCCATCGCGTCTGTCGTACAGCCCTCCGTTCGGTTTTCATGGAGAAACTTGACGACATCGAAATATCCTCGCGTGGCGGCACCGTCCATTGCATCGATCGTGCAGCTCTCGGTTCGATGTTCATGAAGAAATTCGACAATCTCGAGGTGGCCCATTTTGGCAGCAATGTTTATTGCTTCGGGGCGCTGCCGTCGTCACGGTTCTCGTGCAGGCAGCGAACAAAGACGCTCTTTCGGGTTGCAGCGACTTCGATCGCCCTCTTTGAGAACTGGTAGCCGTGCTCGTGAAGCCACTTCATCAGCTCCAACGTCCCGTCAAAGTGCACTTGCGCATCTACTTCCGATACGCTGAGGCTCAGGGTATTCGCGAGGGGGCAAGCTGCACCAGCCAGTATTACTGGTCACCAGTGGTTGGCGGAGTGTAGCTCTGGCTCCCACTTCCTGCCCTGGTCTAATTGTGTACACGTCGGCTCCATCATCTCCAGGTTCTCCTGCAGAGGTTGCAAAGTGCACCGCCTTATCGAACTGTAATACTCTTGAGCTATTAGTACTTCGCCTCCATGTTCGCTGAGCTCGTCAAAGCCTTCGGAAAACGCGCTCGTTGCTGTTCCTCGAAGGGACTTGATGAGACTTTGCGAACCAATTGCCATCGATCACCATCGCGGCCAGATTTTCAGAAACCTTTCACCCAAGAGCATGGGATTTTTTGGTGTGTGTGAGGTTTTATTTCCTCAAGCTGGGTGACTCCAATCACTGATCGCCAAACACCCGCGCGTGTTGTTGGAATGTTGGGTTTTTCTTTCACTTTCCATTCTCCTTCTCTTCCTCCCGCCATTCCTTGAGTGTAAATTCGAAAATGATCTCTGACGCGTCCATGGAAGACCACCAACAGCAGCAACAGCAACAGGTCGCTCTTGTGCACCTCGATGCCACTCCCATCGCCGATGCGCCACCAGCGCCGGCAGCTCCGTTGGCGCCCGCGCCCGTACCAGCTCTACCAGCACAGCCGCCTGTAGTAGTGCCAGCGTCAGTGACAGCGCCAGCACCAGCACCAGCACCACCTGCCGCCGCCGCTGCTGCTGCTACGCCAAAGGCGCCGCGCACCTATGTGCCGATCGACCCTGCGATCCGCGCGCGCGCGATCGAGCTCGTGGTGAACCAGAACTGGAAGGTGACCGACACGGCGCGCGTGTTGGGCGTGAAGCAGTCGATGCTCTACAAGTGTATCGAGCGCGTGAAGCGCGATCTCAAGCTCGGGCGAGGACGCGGACTGCATCTCCTGCCAGCGCGGGCGGCGACGGCAGCAGCAGCACCTGCGACGGCGCGGGAACAACCACCGCCGCCAGCGCCGACGCTCACCGAGGAGCAGAAGGCGCGGCTCCGAGAATGGGCGGAAGCCGACCGCACGCTCACGGCGAATGCGCTCGCAGCCAAGGCGCGCGCGGAGCTGGGCATCGCCGTCACGCTCCCGACAGTGCGCCGCACGATCCAGAACGTCGAGAGTCAGCAGCAGCAGCTCACGGATGAGCAGAAGGCACGCGTGCGCGAATGGGCGGAGGACGACGCCACGCTCACGTCTGCACTGCTCGCGGACAAAGTGCGCGCTGAGTTTGGTATCAGCGTGGCAGTCGCGACCGTAGCGAGAGCGCTGCGCGGTCTGCACTTCTCGCTTGATCGCGTGGCTCCTCTTCCTGCTCCGGTGGAGAGCTGGAACCAAGAGAGCGCCGTGCAACAGCGCTACGAATACGTGATGGAGTACCTGCGCCTGCTGCCGAAGCGCCACAAGTTCGTGTTTGTGGACGAGGTGGCGTTTTCGTACTCGCTGCTGGCGCGCTACAACACCAGCGCGTTGACGTCCTCTCCGTCGTCGCTGCTCCTCTCACCAGCGGACCCGAAGATCGAGTTCACGCCGCTCACGAGCGTGCGCACGCAACCATTCTCAGTGGCGACCGCGCTCATGGACAGCAGACTCGTCATGTACAACGTCAAGTGCGGCGAGTTCATGTCGAGTCCGTTCGAGCCGCTGCTTGTGCAGGTCACCGCCGCGCTGCGCGAGGCAGGCGTGGACGACGCGGTCATCGTCATGAGCGCGGCTTACAAGGCGCAGGCGTCGGTGGAGCAGACGATCGCGCGTCAGGAGCTCGTGTCGCGTCTCGGCCACTCGTTGCTGTTCTTGCCGGCGGACTCGCCGTTCCTGAACCCAAGCGAGGCGTTCTTCGCTGAGTGGACGCAACTGGTGCGCAGCGGTCCACCACCCGCGACCGAGCGCGACCTGCTCAAGCTGATCGAGACCCGCGCCGACGCGAGCCTCACGCCCGCTGACTGCGCCAAGTTCTTCCGGAGCACGGAGGCGTTCATCCACGCGAGCGTGCTCAAAGAGAGGGTCACCATGCAGTAATAGGCTTCAAGGCAGTGAGGTGAGTGAGTGAATCATTAGTTGGCACTCCTCCCCGAGAGAGTTTGGACTGTACTAGCTTTGCATTTTCTTCCTCGTGTACATATTCGTTTTTCTGATGAAGCTATCCCTTGTAGCCTGGACGCTCATTCATGTTCATGCCAATGTTTGCTGAAGAATAATGTGAACGATAGGATAGAAATTGGTTCATAGGATTCCCACAAGGCAACACAAACACAGGTTACTTGACAAGGCAAACCCTAGAATATATATAAGCATACATACCGCACCACATCGTATCCTGCCACCAGTAAGTGCACTACTGCAAGTTGGTTCATTAGCCCAGGACGTTTTCTTTCATCACACTCGGATAAATGTACGCCTCCATGCGCCGAAAGTAGCGCGCGCAGTCGGCGGACGACGCGCTCGCGCCGCGGGTCTCGAGCAGCGCGAGTAGGTCTCTCTCGGTGGACGGCAGCGAGCCGCTGCGCATGATCTCTTTCCATTCGCTGAAGAACGTTCCCGCCGGGTTGAGGAACGGCGAGTTTGGCGGCAGAAACAGTAGCGAGTGGCCGAGCGTCGAGATGAGGCGCGGGTGCTCCAGCGCCTGCGCCTTGTACCCCGAGGTCATGACAATGACCGCGTCCTCGATCCCGGCTTCACGTAGTGCGTTCGCGACTTCCGTGAGCAACGACTCAAACGAAGGCTCGACGAACTCCCCACGCCGGAGTTTGTACATCGCGAGGCCCGTGCTCATGACCGCGGCCGCAACGGAGATCGGCTGCGTGCGGACGCTGAACTGGGTCGCGAGCCCCGTCTCGAGCTCGCCCTGTGACGACGACAGCGGCGATGGACTGAAGCGCGCGTTCAGCGTGTATGAGAACGCCACTTCGTCCACAAACACAAACTTGTGGCGCTTGGCGAGCAGCCGCATGTACTCCATGCCGTACTCGTGGCGGAGCTCGATGGCTTCGCCGTTGTTCCAATGCTGAGGAGATGGTGGCAGCGGCGATATCCGCTTGAGCGAGAAGTGGAGCCCACGCATCGCACGACGCACCGCCGCGACCGACACGGACGCCCCGAGCTCCGAGTGCACTTTGTTCACGAGCGCCTTGATCGAGAGGGAGGAGTCGTCGTCCAGCCACCTGCGCACGTACGCTTCCTGTTCATTCGTGAGGTACGCGGCCTGGATCCCCTGCAGCATGCGACGCACAGGCGGGACCGACACGGGGAACCCAAACTCGGCGCGCGCCTGCTCGGAGAGCTTGTGGTACGAGAGTGCACGGTCCGCCTCGGCCCAGCCGCGAAGCTTCGCGAGCTGCTCGTCCGAGAGCAGCGGCGGGCGGCCGCGGGTGCGCGTCGCGAGATCCAGCGTCTTCTCCTTCTTGAACCGCTCGATGAATTTGTTCAGCGACGCGGGTTTGATGCCGATCGCTCGTCCCGCGTCCGCGACCGACCATTTATCCTTCACCACGAGCTCGATCGCGCGCTTGCGGAGCGCCGGGTCGACTGTCACGTAGGTTCGTGGTGCTGCTGGGGAAGCTGCCTGTGTCTCTGACTCAGGCGCTCCTTCGATTGGTGAGGCTGCGGGTGGTGCCTCTGGTGGCGATGGAGCGCCATCTTCTCCAGCAGAGGTCGGAGCGGCGGCGGCATGTGGTGGCCGCGCTTCTGTTGGCGCTTTCCGTGCTACACATTTCATTTTTTTAAAAATGAGAGTGACAATTAGAGCGAAATCTCCAGTCCCTCACCTATTTCAATGTACGGGATATGTGTTCCGTACCGCTCGTGAGTATCAGCGGACGCGGGACGTGTTCCGCGCGCGCTTTCCGCTTCATATGGAATTTGCCATTTATACTTGGCGTTTGTAAGGAACCACAGAGAAACCTTCAATTTTGGCATCGCTTAAGAGAGTTTTCCTGGAGTCTCATACAAATGCCAACTAAAAAGAATGCGCCGTGCTTTTGTGAAAACAACACCTCGGAAAACCATTCTGTGCTTCTTCTATGTATTTAAAATTGCGCGAGATAGTCCGATCTTTTGGGACTGGGAAGTGGCTCAAAGTCGAACAGGCGCACCTCCTTGATCAGTTGTTTGTATCTAAACCACACTGAGGTTTTTGTATAGAATGCACACTTACACATGCAAAATGAGCCTTCGGATGCTTTGCTCGGTCATGTTCCTCCTCTTGGTCTTGGTCTTGGTCTTGATTTTGACACCTACAGCTCTTCGAAATCCCATGGCGCGCACGTGATACTCCGGTGGTCGAACGTGTCCTTGAGAGCCGCGTTTGTCTTCTTTGCGTCCTTGGAGTAGCACTGGAGGTTGAATTTGGACGCCACTACTTTGCCCAAGTCGACGTCGAGCACGCCGTTGTTGAACGATTCGCACATGCAGTTACGCATGATTGTGCCGTCCTTGAGCTGGTAGTAGAAATTGAACCCCGCGCCACGCACTGCGCACGTGGTCACGATGTCGTACTTGAATTTCTCGTTCACGAGCGATCGGCACTTATTGAGCTCGCGCAGATGCGAGTGGTGGTGGCTTCTGCTCTTGGTTTTCAGCGTCGCGTCCTCACTGGCAGTAGGGACAACAGCAGCCGCAGCGACGGCGTCATGCTCCTCGTGACGGTCGACAGCCCCGACGCGGATGTGCACGCTCGCTTGCTGCGCTTCCTGTGTGGCGCTCGCGACCGCGAACAGCGCGTAGATCGAGGCGACAAAGACACTGGTGGCGCGCATGGCTTGTGACTGGAGCTTGTAGGTGGTGTTTGCTTGGGTTGGAGCTGGAGCTGGCTATGCTATGTGCACTTGAGCTGTCGAATTGGAGAATGAACCGAGAGACCAGTGTGAGCTTTGGAGCTCAGCTGGCGGGATGGATGGAATGTGTGCTCCAGAAATTACCGTTTCGGTACATCTGATATCGATTTAGGCTCTTTTATGTACCAAGAAAGTTGCAGTGAAATGATTTGCGAAAATCAGCAGCGTGGGTATTTGAAAGCACGATATATCATGTTAAAGAGGTGATTGTAATACCTAAAGTGGTCTTTTGGACGCTATGTTCAATTGGATATTCATTTCAAAGGAAATCTCACAAAGAATGCGCTTTCAATCAGCTGCTCCATCACAGATTCTTCAATGATGTAAACGAAGTTGTATTTTTTGCTGCTGCCTGCCAACTCGGTTTTGTGACATGTGTACCTATTTGGGAAAGTGGATGTACCCACAAGCCGGATGAAACCTACTCGCTCATGCGTTGTCAAAGGCTTGCTGCTAAATCTGGTGATAACCACAGATAGATTCTCTTGTTGTGACCAAAGTATGCCTCAGACTGTGGTTCTATCCTGATCTTTATGTACCGATACTTCAGCTTCGCACAAAGAAAGTCAGATGGGGACGGGTTGATGAGTTGGTGCAGTTGTAGCTGTCGCTCGCAGTGCGAGCCTCCTCATTCTTCATTTCCCTCCTCCACCACTCAGAACTCAAGACGATCAAAACCCCACCATCGCTGCCATGCGCGTCACAAGCCTCCTGATCACCGCCGCTGTGTGCGCGATCGCGACGCTCGAGAGCGGCAGCGCGTGCGCCGCAGCTCAAGCCACCCACATGCACGTCCACACACGCGCAGCAGCGGGTACCAATATTACTACAAGTGGAGCTAGCACTGCTGCTGGTGGCTGCAGTCAGAGCTGCGGTCCGCTCAGTGAGGCTCACCGAGGCACCGTCACACACATGTGCGCCTGGAAAGCGGTTTCGTCGTCGCCCAAGTTCAACGTCTACTTCCGCCTGGCAAACCGCTACTACGCCAAGAAGTGCGGCTGCTCCGACGTGACCGACGGCGGCGTCTTGCTCCACCGCGTGGAGAAGAGTGGGAATGTGTGCTACTCCAACTCGACGACCGACACATTCGAAGAGATCGCGGAGCAGGTCAGCGGCTCCGCACAGTGTTAGCAGGTTTTGGAACTAAGTTACGAGAATTGTACAACGAAGGCGAAGATGTCAGACGATCTGATTCATAGATATAGCCAAATCAACCAGCACTCATGAAGCGAGCTCCACAGTGAAGCTACCCTGGGGCTGTTGTCAAGTTCACATGCTATGGGAGCGGGTGTTCCTCTCCCAGTCGAGAGGCCTGTGTCTTGCTGGTTCATCGTCCAGGTGGCAGGAAATCCGACACTTTCGTACAAACTGACTGATTGATAGATGGACACATACAGCACATGCTAAACAACACTTTACGATAAGGGCTCGTTGGCGTTAAAGCTCGCGAATCTCGTGCGCAATTATAACGACCTCCGCTGATTCGAAATGGCTACTAAAGGAATCATCCATGATTGGTAAAACTGATTTCATGCTTTTACTTTATATAGTTTCTCACCAAAATCTGTGAATATACGTTGGCGATTTGAGTTTGGGTACATTATGATGATTTAGAAATGTCACCGATTCAACCCTGAAGTTCTGGGTTTCATAGTTTAGTGCAGTATAAAGACCGACAAGTTGCGTTGGCCACCGCCGTGAATCCGCGGAGTGCATCCAATTCTCTCTCTCACTTTGCTTTTCTCACCCAAGCACACTACCAGTCAACCACTCTGACCCCATCCTCTACTACTACTCGATACTTGACAATGCGCACTGCCAGCATCGTGATTGCCGCTGCGTTCGCGGTCATCGCACTCACTATTCCCAGCACAAGCGCCGCACGTGCTCAAGAGGGCCACGTGCGTATCCGCATGCGAGCCCGAGACTGGGTAGCTAGTCCCTTCACTTTCGACGACGACAAGTGCGCGAACCTCGCGAACGCACTCAAGCAAGGGGCGGTCGTCTATCTATGTTCGAAGAGCTCGTATGGGAAAGCGACTGGGATATAGGATATGCTCGCTGAGCGAAGAACTGGATTTTCTTAAGCTCAAATGGTACATACCATACCATCGTGTGAAGCAATCAATCAGTGAGGCGTCCACCACCAGTCTTTCCTCTGAGAAGAAGTAAAGTATTTGGCTGTGGAAAAGAAATCAGGTCCAATCAATATGGCGTCAGTCAAAGGAAAACTACAAAATCCCATTTTGGAAACCTGATATCAGCCGCAAATCAGGGATCTCTGTCTGCTTTGCTTTGCTGTGCGAAAATGTGCGAATGCTGTCGTTGGCGCAATGAAGCAAGCAAGCAAACAAATAAGCCAGATAGAGCTATTACTGGCAAGCAACAAGCATCGGACAACAACAGCAGCTGTCTTCAGAGCAATCGAGCCAACGCTCGTTTCCAAGAAAGCACTGTACCCATTTCACTCGGATCGCAATGGGTACACATTTTTTCTTTTACCCTCACCTGCGCTTAAAGTTTCCTTGCTGCTTCGCTCTGACTGTTTCCATGCTCAAAAGCTACTTAAACAATTCATTACACTACTACCTTGTTTGACAGAAAGGGTGAGAGGCAGGGTAAGCTTCACCCACCCATCCAAATCAAAACTTTCTTTGGTCCACACCCCAAGAATTCTGCTGCCCTTGCGACTGACTCGGGGTTTTAATCCGCGCCAAGCAGCCTCACTTCCCAATTCGCCGTCTCTTCGCCAAGCTCCCCCTACACGTCCAGCACACTCGAAGACGCCCCAGTCAGGACTCGACACGATGCGCATCGCCACTACTACGAGCCTCTTGGTCGCCGCGATCGCCATCGCCGCATTCCCCGTCGATGGTGCAAGCGCAGCGCAGCAGATCGACTTTCAGGCCTCGAATGCAAGTCTCACCGGTTCTCCAGTCGAGTGTCTGCGTCTCAAGCAAGAAACGTGGGCGAACCAAGTCGAGTACCTGTGCGGATTGCAGTCCTACAACGGCGGCTACGACTTCTTCTACAAGCTCAAGGACGGCCGCGTGATGCGCAACTGCAACTGCGACAACATGAAGGCCGGCACTACTGGTCCCTGCCAGGTCAAGCACCTCTCGCAGAAGAGCAACACAGCGGACGCATGCTTCTCGAACGATAGAAAGGACACGTTTGCCAAGATCTACAAGCTGTTCAAAGACATCGAGAAGTGCTCCGACCCAAAGCTGTCGGCGAACAAGAACTGAGTGCTATGATGAGTGCAAGCGCATCTATTGAGGCGTGCACAAATGATTCGGTTATATGAGAGAGAAAGCGAGAGAGCGTGCGTGTGCGTGTTTACTTTATCCGCTTTCGTGTAGGCTAGCGATATCCTAGTTAGTGCACCCCTCCCCCCGCGTATATTGCTAAGAAATGCCACTCGAAAGAGAAACTTGCCCATGTGCACCACGAAAAATAGTCACAAATCTGGACTGGTCACTCAAGTGAATAAACACGCAGAACAGAAATGTTCAGCTTCAACGAGTGTTGTGTTTCATCTGAATACAAGACTGCAAAAAAATCCTTTATTTATAGCACCATCTACAAACAAACGACAAGTACAAAACACAACAGTAATGCACCCTTTCTATATTCATAACACACTGCGCTACTCACTATCCGAGGCAGCAAACGTCGGATCTCGAAAAGCTGCGTCACTCGCACTGGAACAGACGTGAATGACGGAGCGGACGTCAGATGGCTGCCTGCGTCCTGGCTCCTGATTGGCTAATACGCCAACCTCAACATGACAAAGGACACGAAGAACAACGACGTAGGACTCGTCGCAGTTGGCACTTCCTTCTTCGGCGGCTTCCTCAATTCCTCAATGGCTTTCTATGAACCAGTTGGTGGCCCTGTCCTGTTCTCAGCTTCGTGGAGCTAGTTGACTTGGAGGTCTCTCAGCCGGCTTCTTCATTACCAGTCTCGCCACCAAGTGCCCAAGTCAAGTCATCACCAGCCCACCTACCCCACCTCAAATCAACCCAAGTAGCAAACGATGCTGGCCCGAGTCGTCCGATCCGTCGCTGCCCAGCAGCCAGCTAAGCGAGCCCTGAGCTCCACCGCTCCTGCCTCTAAGGCGTTCCAGCACCCAGCCTCGGCTCAATCCCTACCAGCAAACGTGTCGAGCGGCGAGCTCGCCTGGTGCGAGATCTACGGCATCGACTACGAGCAGCAGGTCCAGGAAGCACTCGAGGAATCGCCTCTGCTGGTGAAGGACGTCCACCGAGTGATCCCCTCTCTCACAAAGACTCGAGCAGCGCCAGCGACCGGTAGCGCAACGACCGCGACGGCCCCAGCCGCGAACGCTGGAGGCGACATCTGGAACGTTGTGTTCGGCGCGTCCACCGCCTAAAAGCAAAGCCAAAGGCGGCGCCATATTTTATTCCTATTGAAGAAGAGAAGAGCGTGATGGTAATGCGCGCCTGTAAGCGTGAGCGCGTCGTAAGTACGTAGTAATGTATTTCTAATGGAGATAATCGACACAATGAAACCAAGTACTGTGTCTTCCCCATTCTTGTTGTTTTTTCTTCGTACCTCATTCGAGCTGAACCATAACCTTCAGTCGCCCCTCCACCTCTCATTATCTATTCATCTTCGTCTTCAGCGAGCGTAAAGTCGAACGGCTTCCACTGCCTCTTGAAGCTCTGGGTCAGCTGCTCTTCCTCAGGCTTGGGCACGACGCAGTACTTCCAGTTCGCTCGACGTGGCATGTCCAGCACGCACGCCGCAGCATGGCGACCAAACTGCATGTAGTGCTTGCCTTCGACAAAGTTCAGCAAGCGTACGACCTTTGACTTCTCGCTTCCCTCCTCTGGCGAAGGCACTTCAGCGTAGAAGAACGGGTTCCCGTCGGTCTTGTCCTGTAGATCGTCGTCTGGCGAGAGCTCCTGGAACTTGACGTTGTACTTCTCGCCCTCGGTCTCAAACACGCGTCGCGCGACCGCAGTTTTTGCGCGCGGGATGCCGATCACCTGCAAGTGGCAGTGGGTCGCCCCCATTGTCTGGATGTTGCGGTCGAACACGATCATGTCCTTGTCCTGCGACGCAAAGAACTCGCGCAGCGCGCTCTTGAACTTCTCGATCTCTCTCCACGTGTCGGCGCTCAGCTTCATGGACGACGCCTCGTGCGCGATCGGCACGATCAATAAGTGGTCCGGGTTGATCGCGCCTTTTGGCATCGCGAGGTACGCTTCCTGACCGATGCTCACGATCAGGTGACGCTCGACGCTGGGTGTCGCGAGACAGAACCAGCACTCGGTGCGCTCGGGGACAGGCGGTCCTCTCTTTCGATTATTGTCGCTGCGCTGGTCCTGTCGCAACGCACCTTGACGTTGACCGCGAGCGGCGATCTTCTGATCGTAGAAGAACTGCGCGCCATTCGCGCTCTTGGCAGTGAGCTGGGCGATCTGTTCCGCTGAGAGGCCACCACCTGCTGGTGCTGCTGGTCCATCGGCTTTGCGTCGCTTCTCGAAAGGTTCACCACGGCTGAAGCGCTCTGGAGAAGGCGGGGCTTGCGCGTACGGGTTCTGCGTCGTCCCTGCTGGGATATCTACCTGCTGCTGCTGCTCCTGGGCGCTTGGGGTCACTTGCAGCGCGTGCAGGTATTTGTGTGCCTTGCTCTTTGAAGAGCTCACACCGCAGAGCCCGATCAGACGCGTGACGCACTTGCGTCCGCTGGCTCGGTTCTCACTCACATACGGCAGTCGCTGGTAGAAAACACCGCCCGTGGTCTGCGTTGCGCAGCTCGTGATGTGGTACTTTGGGTGAACCGCCTGGAGCAGCTCTTGGAGATCGGGACTGCCAGGCAGACTCTGGAGTTCAGAGGGGAGCTGCTGGTCGGGGAGCAGCTTCTGGAAGCTATAGAACGCAATACAGATAGAGGCGATATACATGCACAGATATTAGCTGGTTGTACCGAAGCAGCTAGGAGTAAGTAATATGAGAGCAATGGTAACGAGCGTACTTGGCAGCGTATTCTGTCGTCACTAGGAAGTCGATATCCCCTCCTCCGCCCTGTTTCTCAATCGTACTAATAAGAGATTTGACCTGTGGATGCCACACACACATAGACAAACCAATACGAGAATGATATACAAGCAATTAGGATGCCTGAGAGCCAACCATAGGAGCAGCAAAGTTATGTAAACATACCGTATCAGCCGAGTACTGGAACGGCGTCGGCGATCCATCATTCGCCGCTTTGCCGGACACAAACGCCACTTTCAGTCCTTCAACCTGCAGTAGTAGTATCATAGCATAGTACGCACATATATGTTAGCATAAGACATGTCATCACTGGCACAAAGCGCATCAATCAGCCAGCCACCACCAACAAGTTCGTACCGTCGCGACACCATGCTTGCCCAGAAAGAAGAGGTTCTCCACCACTTCCACCGGCGCATGTCCATCGACACCGCTCGTGATCTTCTCATATAGCGCCTGCTGCTGCGGGTCCTCTCTCCAATCGCCAGCACCCGCAGTTGTATCTTCACTGGACGTGATGAAATACGTTGGCAGCGGCACGCGCTTGCTGCCGTCCAGGTACTCGGTGGGGAACGGGAACGCACCGCCGACGCAGAGTAGCAGCTGGAACGGCGCGCCCTTCGCGGCGGCGTTGAGCTTCTGCGCGCGCTCGAACACAGCGCCCCACTGGCCGTTCACCTGGCCGCATAGCAGAAGCTTCACCATGTTGCCTCGAGCTCTTGGCTTGTCCTTTGGTGTTGTTGCCAGCCAAAAATGATATTTGCATCGACAGTCTATTGATGAGGCGGTGTACTGTAGGTAGCAATTAGGCTTGTAAAAGAGATATTACTGTAAGTATTGTCCTAAAAAAGAGATGGAATAAAACTTGGATATTCTAAAAGTGAGCTTAAAATGAAACATATTACGGTATTATTGTCCCGTATATAATAATTCTGGGATCTTCTTCTGGCTTTCTAAAAAGCGTATCTTGAAGAGTCAACAACAATTGGATGGATCACCAAAATGCAAGTGCCTCTTTAGCGAGCGTGTATGCATGTATGCTTGCGCATTGCCGTCCATCTCCATTTATTTAGTGACCGCTGCGAGCTTATAAGTCAGTACAGTATCACTCCGATCATTTGGTTCTTTTGTTTGTTCTCACTGGTTGATCACCCTCTACATCCATACATGGCTGTGATCATCCCTCGCAAGCAGCGACACCAACTGAACCTGAACCAGGAGAAGTGCAAGGACTCTTACCTTTTATTTGGCGAGAGAGCCTCTCATGACTTTTACATGTGCATTTGTGTCTCATTCAAGAAGGCGCTGTAGTACTTTATGGTGGCGGTGGTGGGGTGCCTGGCTCAGCCTCTAGGAGGCAGAAACTTCAACCTGTGGACACGCATGCTGGACAATTGTCCAAGCCATAGCCTTGGCTTGGCAATACAGTTGGTGCAGTAGCGATATTTAACGTACTGTCAATCGTGGGTGTGGGAACCGACGAAACCCCATTGAGACCCTTTGGAGGCACGCGGGACGACCCTCTCCTCGGATCGCGCTCGCCGCCGCCTAGATGATATTTTCTACTTGTGTGGCGGTGGTGAATTCATTTTTCTAGAATACATCAAGACTCAGATGATAACGTGTGACTCGATGGACAGCCAAGCAAACTAATCAGTCAGTCAGTCTTTCGATTGCCATCTGCAGACTAAGCGTCAAGGATCGCGGCTTTAAAGACACGCGACATCCATCTTGTCCTAAAAGGGCACGCAGGTGATCATGCTGGTTGGTTTTTCCACACATTATCCATAGGTCCAGCTAAGCTGCGCCGCATGATACCATCCAGCTTTTCAAGCTTTCTCAGGTGTAAAAGACTGACAGGAAGGGTCACCGCTCGCTCTCTATCCCCACCGCTTTTACTGACTTCGTAAAATTCTTAATATACCTTTATCTTTCGTATATCTCTATAAATCCATTTATTAATGCCAATTCCACCTCTGCATGTATACGAAAAAGGTATACCCATGATGCAAGGACGGTTCTGACTTTATTTGCAGCCATTTGCCCCATGAAGAGGCAGCAGGCGTTGTTGACCAGCCTTGCCCGAAAGGCTTCTCCGAAGCCACACAAGCAGCCCTCCCATATGGACGCATGGTCAACGGATCTCTGTGGACGTATAGGTCTAAACTACCGCCAGACCAATTAACAGCAGCATATCCAGTGCATGCAGTCAGTTCAGCCAGCTCTGCGGCAAAGGGGTGCATGCAGGTAGAGGACGCCAGAGCCTGTCCTTCTTCCTTCCTTTTGCCTTATGGCTCGCTCGCTCTCTACCAGCCAGCCCTACATGCCTCTCCAATGAGCAAATAGAGCAATGACGACACTCGGCATTCCTCAATTTCCCACAGAACGCAGCAGCAGTCGTCCTGTATCACTCCCTAGTTTTGAACTCTTCGTCAGGTCGCCATGAAGATCATCATGAACCTGACTGCGCTGCTTCTCGGCGTGCTCGCGCTCTTCAGCGCCACTGCTGACGCCCAGTCGTGCGGCTCGCGCACGCGTCGCAACTGGGACTCGCTCTCGGCTTCTGATAAGACCACGTACCGCGGCGCGATCTCCGCAGCAATGGACTCTGGTGCGTACATCAAGTTCATCGAGATGCACACGGAGATGCGCTCCGAGATGGAGGCCCACCAGCAGTGCATGTTTATCTACTGGCACCGCCTACTGCTCGTCGCGTTTGAGAACATGCTCCGTGGCCAGGGCTCCCAGTTCGCGTGCGTGACCGTGCCGTACTGGGACTGGATCACGGCGCACAACCGCATGACGAACGGTCAGTGCCGCACCATCGCCGATTGCTCGGCGATCATCAACGAGCTCGGCGGCGTGTCGTCTGGAAGCCGACAGCGCCAGCTCACGATCAACGGCATCCAGACAGCGGGGCAGTGCGTGAGCGCGTCGCCGATCGACCATTTCTGCGAGTCCGGCAGCACGCGCGGCAACTCGTGCGCGCGCTGCGTGACCCGAGGTCCGTGGGCAAGCACCCAGCTTCCAGCATCCGCGAGTTACGCGTCGGTACGTAACCAGGTGTTCACGGGCCGGAACATCGGCCAGTTCTCGCCAACGGTGGAGCAGGGCGTGCACAATAACGTGCACGCAGCGCTGGACGGCGCGATGGCGACGTTCGCGTCTCCCTCGGACCCGATCTTCTGGTCACATCACGCTATGGTGGACGCGCTGCACGTCATCTTCCACAAGTGCCGTGTGGGCAACACACGCATGACGTTCGAGCAGAAGGCCAACCACCCGGTGGCCTGGACCTCGTGCAGTCGTCGCAGCAACGGCGGTCCGTTCAACCCAGCAGACGTGATCACCATGCGCACGGGCCAGAACGGCCGCAACCCGATCCAGGGGAGTCAGGACCAAGTTATCGGCCAGTACTTCCAGAACGTGCCCAACCGATTCGCAGACCTCATGGACATCCGTGATCTTGGTACCAGCAGCTACTCGTACGAGCTCAGCGGGTACCTCGCCACGATGTACACGAGCTGCGACGGTCAGGTCGCTCCAGCTCCAGCGCCAGCTACTGGTGGCCAGCCAAACCCAGCACCAGTTCCAGTTCCTGCTACCCGTCCAGTACCAGTCCCAACTCCAGCTCCGGCCACCAGTCGCCCTGGTTGGAGGTGGCCGTGGTGGCCGTGGGGACGCAAGCTCGCCGCTCAGGGCGACAGTGATAGCTTGGGAGATGACAGCGCGGCTGGTACTGTCCGTGCTGCGAACTACAACTCTGTGGAGCAATCTGATGATAACGCCTACGCTGACCCAAAGACGACTTCCACAGCCAGCGACAACAATAACAGCAACAGCCCAAAGCAAGATTCCGACCCAGCCACGACGTCGAGCGGTCCATCGAATCCGGACGCGGTCGACGTCGTGCTCGTCGACAAGGACTGCGACGAGTCCACCAAGGTGGTCGAGCAGTGGTACGACGAGATGACGCAGCAGATCGGCGGCTCGACACAGAACTCGATGGTCGAAATCGAGCGAATGTCGTGCATGTTCCAGGAGGAGTGCCTCGGCGGCATCAAGGACTACAGCGACGAGTTCAAGAAGACCTGGGGCGTCACCTCGCCGCGTTGTAAGCTTATCGTGGACGACATCAAGGCCGGCAAGCAGAGCATCTGCGTCGCCGACTGGCGTAACGCCATGGGCAAGAAATTCGGCTGTCCGGCGCGCGATATCTGGAACACGACGACCCCAGCTGTCCCAACGAGCAACAGCGGCGCAAAGCAGGGCTACTCGAGCGGCACGACGCTCAACAGCGCCAAGCAGAGCGACGCGAACGACTCGTCCGACACCGACTCGGCGTACTAGAGATCGATGTGAGTGAGCCCTCCAGCTCGAGGGCCGAGTTGAGAGGTGTGTGTGTGAAGAGTGGCAGTGCAGTTGTTAGAGATCAGTGATGATGGTTTCTGAGAGCTAGGTAATTTGTAACAGCGGCTAAGGAAAACGAAAACAAACAACCATTCAAAAATGGCGACTTCCATGGTAGATTCCTGCTCTATAGAAGGAGGGCACAAGGACCGAAGTGCCAGCTAGTTTCACATGTTACTAGGGTTTGTTTTTATTGTTATTATGAAGGCGGCACACATAGAAGGCTATTCGAACGCTGCCTCATTACGTCCTGCTACTGGTTCTTGAGCATGAAGTTCGGGTCACGCTTGTACTTGGCCTCGAAGCGCTCCATCCAGCGGTCGAGCAGGTTCGTCGGGATCGTCATGTACGCCTGGTTCGTGCTCGTGGAGAATGACGTCATGTAGTTAAATAAGTCCATCGCGATCTTGAGCGCGAACTCCTTGCGCTCGGCCAGGCCGCCGGCCTCGATGCCCAGGTTCTTCACATTGTCTAGGCTCTCGATCGACACGCCCAGCTGCAGCACGGGCTGTCCGACCACATCAGGGTGGGTCGGCCACCCGGTCCGGAAAATGGCGCTATTACGTTAGTTCATCATTAATTAGAAGCGTGGTTAGGAGCGAGTTGAGGGAGCGACAAATAGTATCAGATTTGCAATAGAAGACGGCGAGCGTATCTACCTGGGTTTCTCTGCGAAGACGGTGCCGAGAAGCTGCCAGTTTTGAAGCGACGGCACGGCAAAGTAGAGCACCGCTAGAATAGACAAATGCGCATTCCAAATACACAGTGAGCGTTAGGATAGACAGATACTAGAGACGGTCGATTCCAGTGCATAAGCTCAGGAAGGCCACACATACCTCCGTAGCCGGGCGGCACGGGCGAACTCGGCAGCAGGAAGAACGTGAGGTCGGTCACCGCGGTCGGGTCACCAATCTCCACCACGTAATGCGCCGGACCGATCTCACTGCGCGCATTGCCATAAACCCATACACAACGACACAGAGCGCATATGTCAGTCAGCACCATACGCGATAGTGGTGATACGCACTAGAAGCCCAGGAAGAGCGCGTCGCGTACGTACATGAAGTCTGTGAACACGGGCCGGCCGGCGATCACGAGGCCGAACTGCGCGATATTGCCGTTCATGACTGCACTTTCGAAGTTGGCTCGACGGGGTCAGCGGGTAGCAATAGACAGACAGACAGGTAGTGCACGCACTGGTAAGTGGCGAGTGGCAGATGAGCTGCAGTTGGGCGGTGGTGGCTGCACGCGCACGCTCTCGTTGCTGCTGACGCTGGTGCTTCCTGGATGATAACAGTGCGAACGCGAACGTTCTGGAAATGCGATAGAAATATTGGTATCGCATATAGGCGCGCTATCACGGTACCTATATATTACCTCGTTCAATTGCGTACAAACTGTTTAAAACGCAAAATCATGTCTATTGGTTGCGTTTTCGTTAGTTGTAACCATTTCTATCAGGATGTTCGATCCTTTTTTATAACTGCTATATTTTCCAAGATTCAGATATGGCTACATTTGATAGCTGCCATTGAGCTTCTCAAGCATTTTCATTCCTTCGCGTCACTAATAGTCTA
Organism: Globisporangium mamillatum; assembly: GCA_038050575.1. Classification (NCBI taxonomy): domain Eukaryota; phylum Oomycota; class Peronosporomycetes; order Pythiales; family Pythiaceae; genus Globisporangium; species Globisporangium mamillatum. The sequence goes on along the minus strand of JALBYZ010000219.1, from coordinate 16,934 downwards.
TGCGATTGTCGGGTTGCAGACCACGCTGAGCGCCCCCGAGGGATCGCACGAGGGCTCTTGGCCGAAGGAGCACACATCGCGGGGCTTGCAAAGCATCCAGCAGTCCAGGCCGCGGTTCGGCACCGTCGCCACATACGCACACTTCTCCTGGCACTGTGGGTTGCCCATGAAGTTGCACTCGCGCAGGCAGTCGGCGTGCGTGAACGGAGCCTCGGTCACGTCGGCTTTCGGCTCGTAGACGTCGAACGAGCAGGCGCCATCGGACGCTACCAGCTCCATCGTCGGCGGGCACGCGCTGCTGCTGAACACGCTGTCCTCCGAGGCGCCATCGACGACGTAGTTGGTCGTCTTGTTGGTATACTCGCCGAACGTCATGCCGCCCGAGTCCTTGATCACGCGGTCCTTTGGCAACAAGATCATCTTGCCGAACCAGGAGCGCGCGATCTTGCCCAGCTCCGAGGAGAAACTCGGCATCTTCATGCCGTGAAGCACCGCCGGAAAGTTGTGGGACGTCGCCGTCCACGCTCGCAGCCCTTCTCCGATCATGACGACGAGCTCGTCGCGCTCTAGGACTGGCTGCTTGACCTCGTCCGTGATCGGCAGGTACGTGAGCAGACCAGCGGACTGCGAAGGGCCTGAGAGCATTGTGCTTGCGTTGACGTTCACAGGCACTTGTCCTGCTTGGATCGCGTAGAACTCTGGAGCCGACATGAAGATCATGACGCCATTGTCCGTGTGCATGTGGAGCGACAGCTGCAGCGTCTCGGGGTCGTTGTCCTCGGCAGCGGGGACCGCAGCCGAAGTGTACTCATGGAAGTGGTCGAGGTGCTCGGCGGTCCTCACGATCGTCTCGAGTGATTCTTCGCCTGAAGCGCTGAAGGATGCGCCGTCCAACACTCTGGCGAACTGCACGGCGACCTCGTCGATCAATGCGCTGAAGCTCTGGAGAGTCGGCAGGTACTCGGCGCAGTTGACACTGGTTGTAGCTATCCCTGGGTTCTGGTACTGCGCCTTGGTGCTGATCGTGAAACGCTCGGTGCCGTCTTGAAGGATCTTGTGCATCAGTCCTGACTTCGCCGAGTCCGAGTTCACACACTCGGTTGCGACTTTGAGGTACTGCTCGCGTACTTCCTTGTAGAACGGGATGTTACGGATCGAGACGATGCCCGTGGTCTCCAGTTGCTCGATCAGTGACGTAGTGACCGTTGCGTCGCTTCCACCGAGTCTCACGAAATCGAACGACGCGACTGGGTACGAGTCGATAGCGGTCGCTGTTTGTATACCGAGGAGTGATGCGATGGCGAAGACGCAGAGTTTCAGCGGAAAAAGCACCATGTTGACAAGGTAGGTGAGTGCACGTGAGGGGGCTGGGAGGACTTGAACACTGGAGCGCAAATAGATGAATGAGAAGGCAGGCGCCTCGACAACAGGTCAGTGCAGTGGGGTCGGAGAGGGGGGGAGCGGTGCCGGGGCCTCCAGCGGTTCCTGCGATTGGCATCTGTTCAAATTTCACAACGTGACGAGCGGGGTCAAGAGTTATGTCTGATAACCATTCGACAATTGCTCTTGTTCTTGTGAATGGCAACCAGTCAGCCTCGTGGCAGTCGCTTCGAAGGAGACAATGAAACTAAAGTACCGGTGCTGCACAATCGGCTTTCGTTCGCTTTTTCTCTTGCCTCGTTGCAGCGTTTGCTACGCGCACGGAGATCAAGTACTGTAGTCAGGCGATGGATTGTTGAAGATGCTGATGAATGGCTTTGGGCTCGTCCACAGCAGTGCTCGGGATTGACGATTGTTGACTGGGATCACGAAAGCCAAGCGCACCAAGAGTTGGCTGTATGCCCACTGATGAGACCGCAGATGGAATCAAAGCACACGCTAGTTTGCTTCAAATGGGGAGATCTGGGATCTGTCCATCTTGATACACCGACCTGAAGTCAACCGAGCACAGCCCTCAACAGCTCCAGGATGGAGCGCCGGAGTCCAGCTGGACTACATACTGTCACTTGCAACAAAATGTATATCATAAGTTGCTCATAGTACAGTAAGCCCTTTGTTGTAAATCTAGCGTTGACTTTGAAAGTTGTTGTTGAAAAATGGCGATGGCCTTCAATGCCGCAAATCAATGCCGCTGCAAGCCGCTGCGCGTCGTGGTCGCGGACGACCATCACCACGTGCTGCCGGAGATCCACCTCGTACGCCTCAATTCTGCTCTTCTTTTTGCTGGTGCTTACCCTCCGTTGACGCTCTGATCTTCTCTGTGGACTTTGCTATGCGCATTCTAAACACACACAGGCGATCCGCAAGCGCGCGCTACCCTTCGACAGCATCCACGTGCTCCACTTTGACGCCCACCCAGACCTCTCGTTCCCTCGGACGCTCGACCCATCGCTGGTGTATGAGCCAGAGGAGCTCTACAACGCGCTGGACGAGTCGATCTCAGGTACTATGAGCGCTGGTTTAAAGGGCGGCGAGCTCAGTGATCGTATCATTAACCGTGATCCAATGCCAATGTACTGTACTGACTGCGTTGTTCAAGGCATTGCCGAGTTCCTACTGCCACTAGTCTACGCCGGCCATGTGAACCAGATCACGTGGATCAAGCCGCACTGGGCCCAACAGATGCCGATCCAAGCGGTGACGCGCGCACATGTCGGCAAGAACAAGAGCACAGGTGAGTTAGCTATCATGCAGTTTTGCTGCATAGGCTGGCGTACCATGTCCCAACCGATCAAAAGATTGACCTTACGACTCGCTGCAATACTTTGTATAGACACACTCTGTGTGTCGCCGCCGCTCGCGCACTTCCTGGACGAAGACTCGTACGCTCCCGTGGAAGCCATGGACCCCAAGAGCCTCAAGTGCGTACAGCTATTTAGACCTTGCGGTGGGCTGAGCACGACTTTGCTGTTCTCTGACTGCTGTGTTTATTGCTTGTTTGTTGAACATTCTGTGATGCTAAAGGCAATGGGCTCTGTTTGTCGCTGAGCTACCTCGCGATGGAATAGTTTCTCCTTGTGTTCCTGAGAGCTCAGAGGTGCTTCAAGAGGCCATGTCGGAGCTGAGAGAGAGCGCAAAAGGCTACGTGTTGGACATCGATCTCGACTATTTCTCCACGTGGAACCCGTTTCGAAAAGGTAATTGTCCTGTTATCACAAGTTCTACATAAAGCCATTTCTCGCTCACCTGTATCTGTGGATGCTTGTACGCTATAGATCTCGAGCAGCGCGTTGGCTCCTCAATCGCCAACATTGTCGCTCAGGTCTTTTGCGGATTGCAGCACCGGAACATGGGGAATGACATGGATGTGAGCGCGCGAATTTGCGACAAACGCACGTTCGCAGCCGCGATGGAGCAGATTCAGCTCAAGCGCCTTTTTCTCGAGCCGGAAGGTGCTGAATGCCAAGCGATCCTGAACAACTCGCTGCTTAATCTGTACCCTGGAAGCACCGATGTTGCCCAGCAGTTACTCTCTATGTTTTTTAAGATCCTCGCTGAACTGGACGATGAAGCACGCAAATTGTTGTGGTGGGCTGGTCCGAACATGGATCTCCCGCACCACCTGAGCTCGGACGACGAGATCGAGCGCATGGTGAGTGCCTTCAAGGCGTTCCTCGTAACAAATGGTTGCCAGGACAAACCTCCAGCGCTCGTGACAATCGCAAAGTCCATTGGCGACGAGTACCTACCTCCGCATCAGGTGGAGTTTGTACAGTTGCGGGTGCTGAGCGCTCTGTCGGAGGTGTTCGGGCAGCTGGCGATCGAATTTGTCGAGTACGAGAAGACCGGCGAAGGTGCTAGAGAAGACGAATAGAGGTTACACTTTCTGAAGGATTCGCGGCTTCCTGTGGTGGTGGGTGTCGGTGAACTTGGTCTTGGTCTTGGTATATCTGACTGGAAATGGACCACACAGTCGCAAGGCACAAGGACTCCTGTCAGACCCACTGAGCAGATGGATACATGTTCTATAATCCTTGTCGACGAACAGATCCCCTCATCCCATTCTCTCTCTGCTGATCAGCCAAGAAAGAGGCAGCAGCTCTTCTCTTAATGTGGGTTCAACAGCAGCCTTGTCAGCCGATGAGTTCGTACTGAGTCCTTCAACTCTGCCAAATAGATAGCCAATCGACGACTTCGCTGTCAATCGTTTCAACTCTGTGACGGGGTTTCGTCCATCCAAGCAAAGCCAATCAACAAGTAGGTAGCACAATCGAAATGATGTGGGCACAGTTCCCAATCGGGACATCAAGTGTACTTTTCGCGAATGTGCTGTGTGGGTTTTCATTCATTTTGCGTGTTCATCGTCATCTCAAGGCTGTCCGTTCTGTACTCAACCGTTGTGCATGTGCTGTGCTGGTGGCCACGAACTATATAGTGTACTTCTAGAGAGAGATTGGTTCTTTTTCTTCTTCGAATGCGGTTGGCTGGTGATGTCTGAGTAGAGTTAGTCGGTCGAAGGTTCATCAGCACCAGTCGGCTTCAACAGCGCGCCTCTGTTTTCATTTGTCTAGTACTCTTTGAGCGTCAAGCGCGGCACGATGTTCATGGCCTGGAGCTCCTGGAAGAGCAGCTTGCACGCGTACGGGATGCGGATACTCACGACCTTCTCCTCCGATTTACAGTACTGGCACCAGCCTTCATAGCCGAGCATGCGGCAGCCCTGGCACACGTCGGCGCTGAACGCGTCACTCGAGATCATCAAGCGCTCCATTAATAACATACTCGCGCCGTAGCCGATCAGACAATCACGCTCCATCTCGCCGAGACGCAGCCCTCCGTCGCGCGAACGACCTTCTGTGGGCTGGCGCGTGAGCACGGCGCGAGGGCCGCGCGCGCGGGCGTGCATCTTGTCCATGACCATGTGCTTGAGCTTCTGGTAGTAAATCGGCCCCATGAAGATGTAGCACAGGATCGGCTCGCCCGTGATGCCCGAGGTCAGGTAGTCCTTGCCGGCATAGTTGAAGCCGTTCTTGACCAGCTCGCGCGAGCAGTCGAGCACGTTGTCTGCGGTGCCGTACTTCTCGCCGAACGCCGTGCCGTACGCTCTTCGGCCGTTGAGCACGCCGGCCTTGCCCGCGATGAGCTCGATCATCTTGCCGACCGTCATGCGACTCGGGAAACCGTGTGGGTTCATGATCAGATCCGGACAGATGCCCTGGTCGTTGAACGGCATGTCTTCCTGGTTGCGGATCGTGCCGCAGACGCCCTTCTGGCCGTGACGACTGCTGAACTTGTCGCCGATCTCGGGACGACGCGTCTGGCGGATCAGCACCTTGACGAGGAAATGGTTCGCCTCCGAGGACGTGAGTAGCACCTTGTCCACGTACGCAGGGATCGGACCCTTGTACGTCGTGGGCGACGGCGAGTACGTTACGTCCAGCGGGTCGCGGCCGTCCACCGAGTCGTTGAACTGCGTCGGCTGCTCCTTGTTGATCATGATCGCGCCGTTCTGCACCACACCGCCGACGCGACTGATACCATCCGCGTCCAACGACGCGTACTTGGCGTTGCGGAAGCCCATGTTGCCCGCCGACCCGGCCGAGACGAGGCTGTCAAAGTCTGGTGGACCCACGATGCGATCGTACGAGCCGTTCGCGTACTTCTTGATCATCGTCTGGTACTTCTTGAACACCATGCAGCGACCAAAGCCACGGTCCAACGACGCCTTGTTCAGCACGATCGCATCTTCGATATCGTAGCCAGAGTAACTCATCACCGCGACCGTCGCATTCTGACCCGCAGGCACGTGGTCAAAGTTCACCAGGTCCAGCACGCGCGTCTTCACCATCGGCATCTGCGGGTACACCATCGTGTACAGCAGCGTGTCAATGCGCTCGTACTGATTCATCGCGATCGTGCCGATCGCCTGCTTGCCCATGGCGCACTGGTACGTGTTACGCGGCGACTGATTGTGGTGCGGGTACGGAATCAGCCCCGAGACCACGCCCAGGATCGTCACGGGGTCGATCTCCAAGTGGGTCGTGCGCTCGCCGATCTCGCTCTTGTGGAGCGCCACGAGGCAGTTGTTCTCCTCGTTCACGTCCACGTACTCGACGCAGCCCTCGACGATCAGGCTGTGCAGGTCGCGCACGTTTGCGCGCAGCTCGTCCAAGTGGCGCTGCGTGAGGCGCGTCTTGTGTGTCACTGGGTCGATGAGCAGCAGCGGACGGCACACGCGACCACCGTCCGAGGCGATGTACACCACACGCTGCACGTCATGCATCATCACGGACACAAACTCGCCGATCAGACCCGCACGACGAATGCGACGCAGGCGCGTCACGAACGCGCGCGGGTTCACGTGCGTGCCGATGATCACGCCGTTGAGCACGACCAGGTAGTTCGACGAGTGGTTGATCTCTTCGCCCGAGCAGAGCGACACGTCCGTCACACCCAAGTCGAAGCACAGGCGTTTGATCGGTCCGGCTTCTTCGTCCGACGTCACGTGGCAGAGCAGCGCCAGGTTCTTCACGAGACCACAGGCTTCACCCTCAGGGGTGTCCGCGGGACAGAGCATGCCCCACTGCGACGGCTGCAGCGAGCGAGGACCCGAGACCTTACGGGTCTTCTCGAACTGGGACGAGATGCGCGTCATCATGCCGAGCGCCGACATGTACGAGAGTCGCGAGAGCACGTGCGTGACACCGGCGCGGTCCATGCGGAATCGCTTCAGCGTCCAGTTGCCCGTCGAGAGCGCGTGATAGAAGCCCTGCGTGATCGTGTCCGTGCGGATGCACTTGAGGATGTCAAACACCGCGGCGCGGTTCGGCTTACTGAGCACCATGTCGGCCTGGCGCTTCAGATCGCTGTTGAAGCGCTTGAAGAGGTCTTCAAAGAGCAGCGAGAGCAACTGGCCGGCGAGCTCCAGACGCTTGTTACCGTAGTAGTCCTTGTCGTCGAGCCGTGTGCGGTCCTTGTCTGTGAAGATGATGCGGCGCACGATGTGAGCCACGTAGATGCACTTGAGGCGGAAGTTGAAGTCCTCACATGGCACGTGGTTGAGCACCAAGTTCGCGAGCGCCGAGCGCGCGGCGTCTACCAGGCTGCGGTCGTGTTGGTGGCCTCCGCCGCCGCCTCCACGGTGACGCCCGCCGCTCGCACCGACTTTTGTGACCGAGTTCATCTTGGAGCCGATGTACTCGAGCGCCTGCAGCTGCGTGAACACCTTGAGGTCCGAGGCCTCCTCGAATGACGCCGTGAGCGCGTCCGTGATGTCCGGCTCGCTGCCGATGAGCGACACGATCTCCTGGTCGCTCTCCATGCCCATGCCGCGGAACACGATCACGATCGGGATGTCGCTCCCAAACGAGTTGGACTTGAGGTATACGCGGTTCTTGTTGATGAAGATGTTGGTGCGCGACTTGCGCTCGTGCGTGGACGACGTGATCGACGCGCACACGTTCTGTTTGCTGTCTTCTTCGATGATCACGCGGTTTTTCGACAGCTGCTCGTGGATTAGCACGACCTTCTCGACGCCCTTGACGATGAAGTAACCACCCGGGTCGTATGGGCACTCCTTGAGCTTCGCGAGCTCGGCTTCGCCCTTCTCCGTGAGCACGCAGTTCGCGCTGCGCAGCATGATCGGGATGCGGCCGATGAGCACTTTGTTGTTCGTCACGATCTTGTTGCCGCGGCGGTAGCGCACGCTCACGTACACCGGCGCAGCGTACGTGCGGTCGCGCAGACGGCACTGGTGCGGCGTGACCGACGACGACACGAACGCTTCTTCGTCGATCGACGGTGAGCCGATCATGATGTCCGTGTACTGCAGGAAGAACTTTGGGTCGGCGTCACTGCGCACCATGTAGTTGGCCTTGGCGCGCACGATGTTCTTCATGTCGACGTTCGTGAAGTAGTTGAACGAGTCGATGTGCTGCTTCACGAGTCCACGGAGCTGCAGGAAGTAGGGCAGCAGCTTCCACTTGTCCTTGACGTCGCCCACGGGCTTCTCCAGCTCGGCGAGCTGCGCCGCGTCCATGTTGGCCGAGAGCCCCACGGCGGCCGTGGAGCCCTGCTGTTGCTGATGCTGGTGCGGGTGCTGCGACGGCGCCATGCTGTCTGCCTGTTTGTCCGCCTGTCACTCTATCTGTGTCCGCCGACAGAGAGATCGAGAGAGTGAGAGAGAGCCTCGAGTCGACTCAAGTGGCTCAAGTGGCTTGCTCGCGTCCTCTTGGCTCGAAATGAACGAATGGTGTCACTTGGGTGGAAGCGGGAAGCGGCGGCAGCCAAGTGAGTGGAGTGGACCACGCGAGAGCAATTTGATGCCGCAATCTATTACTGTAGCCTCCGTTTAAGCAGTATTTGTCTATTAAGCAGCATATTTGTCTCTCACTTAATAGAGACTTGCTATTTTTGGCTTGGTTTCCGCACTCTTCAGAATGCGGAAACACGTTACAGCAGCTGGCGCCTCCTTCTCCGCGCGCGCGTCTGCGGGTCGTCGCGCCATGAGCTCTGCATCTGCGCCATCTGCGTCGCCAGAAGCTCCTCGGAAGAAGGGCTACGAGGCGTTCGGCTCGTTCCACACGGCGTCACCCGAGACGCTCTTTGCAGGCGAAGCCGCCAAGTTCCAGCCGCCTGAAGACCAGTTCCCAGCGTTGCTTCCCCACGAGAAGCTCGCAGTTGCACGCGCAGGTACCGCTGAAGAGCATACGAATGCGAATCGCGAGCATTTCAAGATCGATTTTGCGTCGTGGACGTATCTGAACCACGGCGCGTTTGGTGGCTCGACGGTGTTTGCATCGAAAGTCGCGAACGCGTGGCGCGAGCTTTCGGACCGCCAGCCCCTGCTGTTCAATGACCGCCTGCTGTTCCCGTATGTGGTACAGGCAATCACAGCGCTTGCCGAGTTTGTGAACGTCCGCGATGCGCAGGAGCTTGTGCTACTTCCGAACGCGACGTCGGGGTTGCATGCGGTGCTCCAGTCGGTGCTTGGGAGGAGTGCTGCTGAAGACAGCGACGATACGAGAGAGCGCGTGGTGTTTTGCTTCAGCACGCGCTATGGTGCTGTGCGCAAGATGCTGCAAGCTATTGAGAATGAAGGTAGATCTAAACTGTGCGTACATGAAGAGCCATTGCCACTGGAAGAGTCCTACGATGACGAGGCAGTGCTGCGACGACTTGAGAGCGCTCTGGAGTTGCTCCAGAGCCAGAAGGATGCGCGCTGCGCGCTCGTGATCGTCGATCACATCACCTCGAACACTGGCATCAAGCTCCCTATTGAAGAGATAGTTCGCGTCTGCCGTGAGCAAAACGTTCCGGTGCTTGTCGACGGCGCACACGGACTGCTCAACCTGCCGTTGAACTTGGAGGCGATCAATGCGGATTACTACGTGGGCAACTGCCACAAATGGTTTTGCTCGCCCAAAGGCGCCGCTTTCTTGCACGTGAACAAGCGCAATGGACTTGGAGGCACGCGTCGCATCGAGATTTCTCCCCGAGTGGTATCGCATGGCTTCTTTGACGGTTTCCAGAGCGCGTTCATGTGGGTTGGGCTTCAGGATTACAGTCCGTGGCTCTCGATTCCAAAGTGCATCGAGTACTGGCAGCACCATGGAGTGGAAGAATGCAGAGAATACATGCACTCATTGGCTCAAGATGCGACCGAGCTGCTGTACACGAAGTGGAGCATGCCGGAGGAGTTGACTCGCGCCAAGCGCTTTCCACAGCACAAGCGCCACGCGATGCGGCTCGTAAAGCTCCCTCCTGGGCTAGTGTTTGGAATTGACACTTCTCCCAGCGCGAAAGCGACCTCGGCTGATGCAAAGTTCATCCAAGACACGCTACACCACAAGTACGGCATTGAAGTGCCCATCAAATGCGTCGAGGAGAAATTGTACGTCCGCATCTCCGCGCACATGTACAACTCGCTTGCTGAGTACGAGCGGCTTGCTGATGCGCTGTTGGCGACGGAACAAGAATGAAAGAATGAAACAACGTTAAAAGGACCATCCCCTCCCGATCCCCACTATCGCATTAATAGACAGAAAGATCCCAACTGGATCTGTGAAGAGACGCTGCTAGGCATGAAAAGAGAGCGATAACCTCTCAATTTCTTTTTGCAGCAGCAATCAAGGACCATGGTGTCGAGACACGTGCTGCTGTTCATCTTCGCTGCTGCTGCTCTCGTAGTATTGCTCCTCGAGTGCAGCGTGGTCGCGCAGCAGCGAAGACTCGCACCGTACAATAACAACGGCGGTGACGATCGACACCTGCTAGCAGAGCTCGTTCGCGTTGTCCCTGGAAATCCTGGCTCAGCGGACGTGACGCTATCATGGGGATCGTTCAGCAACAACTACTATGGCGACAGCAGCGATATGCGCAGAGTGGACGGTCTTGGCAATCGCGACCCAGTGGTCGCGTACGAGGCGCAGTTCGCCATCTCTGGGAGTGGGGACTGGATCTCGTTGTCGAATACAATCACAGGGACACCTGACGACAAGCTCATCAAGAAAAGATCGGATTTGCACGAGAAACAGCGGATCCTCACCCGTGCAGACACTGGGCAGACGATCACCGATGGGTTTTTCAAACTGACGCTGTCGCACGCGGGCTTCAGCGCGCTCGACGTCCACCAGCGAACGATCACGCCCGAGATCCCGTTTGACGCGAGCGAGACGCAGATGAAATACGCGCTCGAGAGCCTCGACGTGATCTCGAACGTCCAGGTCTTCCGAAGCGACTCGGCTGAGAGTGCAGGTGGATACGAGTGGGAGATCCTCTTTGATCCCCCAGTTAATTCCCGTATCGATCACGGAGAGATCCCGTTGCTGATTATGTACACGGAAACCATTTCGGCTATCTGGAGTGGACCTGGTGACCAGGTTGCTATCCAGTCATTCCGTGAGGCGGAGCTGAACCAGGTCATCTGTGCTAGTGTGTGTACCTACGACATTGCAAACTTGCCGAGTGGTCAGACGCTCGCGTTTCGGGTCCGCGCTCGCTTTGCCCAGCTAGGATGGAGCGAATGGAGCCAAACAAGTCTCCCTCTACAAGTGCCGCCCACATGTACGTACTCTCTCACCCTCTCTTTGTCTGTGTGTTGCCTTCCAGGGTATGCTGGTTTCGTCCATCTCATTCTCTGCATGTGCATTGCGTCTTACTATGCTTTCGTCTTGCAGTTCTGCCACATGCGCCGACAAGACCCGCGTTTGTTTCCGCGACTGCCGACCACATCACGATCAAATGGAAGTACGGAATAGTAGCAGCGGGTGGGGACCCAAACGAAGACCCGTCGCAATACTTTCCTGTTCTCGCGTACCGTTTACAGCAGAGATGCGACCAGGATCTTGGGTGGTTCACTGTGTCTAATCATTTGGAGCCAGGAGGACCCACCAGCTCCTTCACGGTCGCGTGCTCCACTACGCGTCCGCCAAACTCAAGCTGCATCTTCCGCGTTGCCGCGAAGAATGACAATGGTGTCGGTCCATTCAGCGTGGCCTCGCTGCCTTTCCGAACGTATTCGACCGTGCCAGATGTGCCGCAGCAAGCCAAAATTCTGCTTCGTCCACTTCGACTGACGTGGAAACCCCCAGTTGCCGATGGGGGAAGCGTGATTACGAGTTACGAGGTCCAGTATCGCCCTCTGCCCTCGTCAACCTGGATCCAAGCGCTACCCAGTCGGATTGACTCCACGAATCGAACGTTTGCCTTTGACGCCGAGAGTCTGCTCGCGTACACTCGCTATGCTGTCCGCGTGAGAGCAAATAATGAAATTGGTGCTAGTGCTTTCACAAAGACAGCAGAGTTCTTGTCCGAGTATCGCGTAGTACTACAAGCCGAGGAAGGTTTGCACAATTCGTCATCGTCACCTTTGTCATCACGAAGTATCGCGATTTCCATGAGTGCAACGCGAGAGCTTGCAGCAAATACTGCCGACCGATACTACATGAACGGCGTCGCACACGGCGGCGTCGATCGAATGGACGGCGACCCGGGGCTGATTGTGCTCTTCCCCATCAACCAACGCAGTGAACGGCTCGGTGAGCTCGCTTTTTTCTTCACCGGCGCCAAGCAAGTGTATCGCGTGCCAGTAATGCACGATGGCGACGACGACACCATGTCTCGAATCGTCGCGGTTGATGTGTATGGCTGGGGAGCAGGCGGAGGAAGTGGGGAAAAAAAGAAATCCGCAGGTGGCGATCTCTTTAGCAAAGCAGGTGGCGGTGCGTTTGCACGCGGTGTCTTCCGGGTTTCGCCAGCAGATATGTTGGAGATTTACGTTGGCGGTGGAGGTCAAGGCGCTGCGAATGGCCCAGGCAAAGGTGGGTTCCATGGTGGAGGCAATGGCGGGAATGGCGACTTCTTCGGCGGTGGCGGTGGCGGCGCATCGGAAGTTCGTGTAGATGGGAACACACTTCTCATAGCTGCTGGTGGTGGTGGTGGTGGAGCTGCCGACTATTGCTGTGCGCATGGAGGTGGCGGTGGTGGCACTGGAAATGGAGCTGCAGAACAAGGGTTAGCGCCAAATGTGTCTACGATCCCGCTCGGGCTGATTGAGTTCCAGCACACGATGCGCGACGCGTACCATTTCGAGAATACTCTGGGCGATGAGCTCGAGTTCACAGACGCGTGTGCCCGACATACGCATCTGGACTATGGTTTCGCTGGCTCGGACGCAGACTACTCTGTTCTGGCCACTGGTGGCACAGGGGCGTCGAGCACGCAGCCTGGTCAAGCTGGTCGCGCGAGCTCGTATCGATACTCTCGCGCGGGCAAGTTCTTTGTGAACGATAAGAACTCGATCATGGAGATCGCGGCCCCGCTTGCAGCGTTTCAAGCCTCAAGCGGACGCAAACTCTTTGGTGGCAAAGGTCAAGACGGGAAAGAAGGTGGTGGTGGTGGAGGTGGCGGCTACTTCGGAGGCGGAGGAGGTGGGTCTGGGGTTGATGGAGGCGGTGGAGGTGGTGGCAGCAGCTTCATTTCCAGCGCCGACCTGACAGATCTGGATGCAACCGCCAGGTCTCAGATCACATCAGCGTGGAGTCAAACCGGTGAGCGAGTGCAGACTTTCCAAGTGCTACCCTTAAGCTCGACGTCTGTGCAGCTTAGCTGGACGCCACCTCGCTATGGGTACTCCCATGAAGTGTTGGGCTTCGTGATCGAGATGGCGAATCGCAGCATGAGTGAAAATTTTCGCATCCTGCGCAGCGAGCGAGCAGCCGCGGGCTCCGTCGTAACTACTGTGAACCAGCTCCAACCGTCCAGTTGGTACCGATTTCGAGTGAAAGTGCTGTTCCGAGATGATTCGGCCAAGTACAGTGATATTCAGACGATCCAGACGCCAGCACCGTCCAAGAATGTCTGGCATCGTGTGGGTGGAAGCGTGCGTGGGTTCTCAGCTGAGACGATAGATGCGGGGCTTCGCTTCAGTGACCCAAGCCCACTGCGTCGACTGCCGTCACCACGTCGTGGTCATTCGCTCGTCTACTTCAACAAGTACCTCTACCTCTTTGGCGGCTACGCGCGCGGGTACTTGTGCAACAGAGGCCACAAGAGCACGTGCGTCCTCAATGGCGGTGTGAACAACGAGCTTTGGCGCTTTGACTTGCAGACCAAGACGTGGATGGAAGTTACCATGACTGGTGGATCGTACACCAGCGCTACTTTGCCCTCCGCCCGTGAGAAGCACAGTTTGGTAGTGGTGGACAGCCGGTTGCTCGTCTTTGGCGGTAGAACTGGTGACTCAGCCGACACGAAGGCCTCGTTGAATGATCTCTGGGAGCTCTCGATCACGTCGAGCTCGGCAAAGACAAGCGCATCACTCCAGAATCTAGAGACGCTGATGCCACTGAAAGACGGTAAAGAGCTGCTTACGATCGGGTATGTGGGGAACCAACGGGACATGTGCGTCGCGAGCTTGAGCGTGCAACTTCGCATCACACACGCGTGCGCGCAGACGCTTCACATCCAGCTCTTTGGACCGGGACCGTCTACGTTCCCGCAACGCCAGCAGACAGATACGTTTCCTGTGAACTCGCAGAGCACTGCGATTTTGTGGAGTGATGCGAACGGGTTCGCGACTGGCAAGAAGCGAGAAACCCCGACGACCGTGAGCGCGCGGTCGTTCCCAGTGACGCTGCAGCGTCCGTCCATGTTCTCAGCGAACAAGCCGTGCGTGTCGGGCACTCAGGACCTGGTCTTTGAGTCTATCAGCGGACAGTTTGCAGGCGTTAATACCACCGGGAACTCGCTCCCATTAGAGGCGCTCTCAGCGTTTCACCAGTTCTCAGCCTCGGGCGGCTGGACGCTGAGCGTTGCCGATACTTTGGTGGACGGCCGCGAGGGCACGTTGGAGTCGTGGGATATCTCATTTGTACTGGCACCGTGCGTGACAAAGTTCACTTGGCGACAGCTAAGTGCCGCGGTCGGCGTGACTGGGACGCCGCCTTCACCTCGATACCAGCACGCTGCGATTGTGTACAAGACTAGTATGTTTATCTACGGTGGGAGGTCCGGTGTGGACGGCAATGAGCTCAACGATCTCTATCGCTTGGAGTACTCGTCGTCCAATGTGGGCGGGACCATCCAGTGGACGCAGCTAGTCTCGCTCAAGACCTCGACAACAACAACAGACGAACAGCGGTTCTACAGCGGTCGCACCACGCTCTTGACGGTGTTCGATCTGCTTGTGGTGGGAAAAGGACTGCGGAGTCCTCACCGTATCTCGGGACTGGCGCACCACTTCACATCGGGACTCTACGTCGGCCAGAAGAGCCTGAGCGACCCCCGGAAGGGCTGGAAGAGAGTGCCCCTGTCCAGTGTAGACGACGACGCAGCGGTCCCAGTGCCACGCTACTGGACTGCGAGTGCGTTCGTCCCAGACAATGCTGCTACGGCCTCTAACAGTGGTGGTGGTATGAAAACTCTTCGGCCTCGCCTATACATGTTTGGCGGCCAGGACGACACAGCGCTATTGGACGATTTCTGGCAGCTCGACATGGATTTACTCGCAGAAGAAGCATCTCCCGATCCCATTCAAGCTCGAAGGCGACAGGAAATCTGCGACTGGAGGCTCACAAACGCAGTCTACCAGCAGAAATGGAGCGCGTCATGCGGGGCGACGGCTACGATCGTCACGCAAAACCTGGCGACAGAGTGCGAGTTAGACACGCTGCTACTCTATGCCTGGTGCGGACAGTTCTACCAGTCCATCGTGCTGTGAGTGCACCATACGAAAGATATCTTAGGTGAGCTGCACTGGTGCCCTAAGAGAGGCAAGCCTCAGGTCCAAAGAGAGCGAGCGTGAGAGGGGTTCACTACAATAACATCGACTCTGTAAGGTGGGCTAACGACACAGCTAGCTCTGAAGTAAAAACAAACAAAACAAGTCAGAGCTCGCACATCCCCTTGCGTGTCGAGTACGCGCTTGTTGAGTGGTCTCGAGCGAGTGAATCCCCGACGAAACCGCGGAAGCATTCGTCAAACAGCAACTATGAGACAGAGAGAGAAGTGAGAGAAATGAGGTTGCGCGCTCGAGATTCCGGGTCTTGAGAGGTTTATAAATCAAGGTCTGCCCGCCTGCCTCACAGGCAGCCCTAGAGACAGCGAAGTGTTCTCTGTGGCGTGAAATCAGCGAAACTCGAAGTGTATTGGTGTGTCGGTGGTTGTGATTCCGCTTTGACAAGAACAATTGATCAAGGGAAGGCCTGTGTGGCGATCTATGGCCAGTTTTTTTCCCGGAACGATCTCGAGCTCCGTCTCATACCAGATAGCCAAAGTCCGACAAGGGGAGTTGAGCTCCATGCAAACCAAGCAACGGAGACTGTGAAGGACTGGAGTTCTTCACGTAACCAGCCAGCCAATTAGCCAGCATGCCAGCCACTAGCGTTCATATTTACAAGCGCGCATCCGTTTCAAAAGTAGTCACAATCCCCGCGCTTTCCACCGTTGTGAAACAAGTTGTGATTTGCTAGGATACATGAGATCTCGGGCCGAAATGAAGGCCCAAAGTCTCACGATCGGTCTGGCCGTATCGTTCGGCATGTTTTGAGTTGAGTCGCACCCCAGACTGGGGCTTAGCAGCAGAGAGCTCGTTGCGCATTAAATGGTTATTTTCTGCTCCGAGATAGCCGGAGCTCTGATCATCAGATCCTGAGTGTCTCATTGGCTCGTTCGTTGGAGATTAAAACCCTGAGGGACTCGAGCCACTGATTGGCGAAGCGCGCGAAACGCTCCTTGGACATTCAGAGCAGTGCGTGTTCGGACAAAGTTCCCGGAGTGGCTGCTCTTCTTGGGGGTTACAAGGGGGAGTAACTGGAGGAAAGGAAACCACCGCGCTCGGGCCATTTCGTCGCTTCTCTTGCTTACTTTGGGCGAGTAGACGGAGAGAGAGAGTGCTCTCCTCCTCCGGCAGCGAGAACCATATTCGTTCTTACCCTCTCACACCTGTGAGAGCGTCACCCCCACAGAAGTCGACTCGGCGCACGAGTTTCCTTCTTTACACCCCAGTCAGTCGTACGCGTGTGACCTTCGTGGCTGCGCACCAATCACCTCCTCCTTCCCCTCCTCCCATTCTCCTCTGTGTCTACGTTTCGTTCCTGTCACCTTCTACATCACGTCGTGCGCTTCCAGCAAGGACCAACAGACAGGCTATTCGTCTCTAGACGTCCACTGCTCTATACCAACGATGGCAGCTTCTCGTCGTTGCAAGTCCCCGACACACCGGATGATCCTCTCTATTGTACTCGCTGCTCTTTGTGTACTGCTTGGTTCGGAACTAGCGTTCGCACAAGAGACACCAGTTCCTACTCCAGCCGACACTCCAGCTCCAATGACAGTGGTGGAGACCTCAATTCCTACTACTGCCATTCCAACACCATCGCCAATTGAGACCCCAGTCCCAACGATTGAGACTCCGGCGCCTACTATTGCAACGCCAACGCCAACAACCAACCGCCAAGGTCACACCCTACCCTACCACACACATATACACACAC